>CAJNSZ010001803.1:0-21045 GCA_905329745.1 Rotaria sp. Silwood2
GGGCCGGCGCGTAGCTCGGCACCACGGGGGGGGCGGGGGGGGGGGGGGGGGGGGGGGGGGTCCAAATTTCTACCCCTAAACACTTCAACACTCCTTTCAGATCGTGTTTCACAAAATACTCGAGAAGTTATTCAATTCAACAAAAAAGGACTATCTGTGTAATGATACAAGAAGAAAAAAATACAATTAACAACAGACTTGAAAGGAAAGCGAATTCATGGATCGAAAGCTCAGCGCACATGAAAATTCATCTATTAGAGATATTCTTCAATAGAACCAAATTACTTAAAATCTGTTACAAAACAGATATTAAATTCAAAATTGGCGTGAAAAGACCACACCTAATAATGAATTCAGACCTGCCCACTTCGAAAAAAAAACCTCCTAGAAACTTGGTTAGCGATATGTCACATTATGTGGATCAATCGTATGATCAAAGATATGCAGTCTAACAAGATCATTATGAGACATATTGACCAACATATATTTGCATTCCTAAAACTTGCAGATATATACAGAATGCTAACCGATTTCGATAATGTCTTTTCAATGGGTTTCATCTTGAATTTCGTGATATTGAAACTTTTCTCATAGATTCCTTGTTTAAGCAAACTTTTGAAAATAGTTTTTCTAAGTCACTTACTTTCGAAAATTAGCGTTTCAGATTTATTAGAATCTATAGAGGAAGAATGAGTCCAAATTTCTTGTTATATTCTTTGAACACTCATTTATAATTATGTTTTAGAAATAGTCTGGCAAAATGTCTAATATTGCACAAAGTGCTCGATCCAAAATAAATGACTTGTACTCAAATGTTGATCATCTATTACTAGATGTCAATCTCTCTTGGAATTTGCCAGTCTTTATGATAGTTTTAACTCGTTCATCTCTACTACCCTCTCTGACTCATTTCTTTTGTTCACATGATACTTTTTCTAATGACAAATTTGTGTGGATTGAATGTCCATACTAAATTTGTTACTGCTGATGATTAAAAAACACATCGATAGTTTGAATGTTTCCTTTTCCTCGAGTAACGAGATATTGTAATTTAATGTCCGTCATTTTAGTTTTTATTGTCACATATCATGCAAAACACATGCTCATTTAATACTAATTCTCCTCTTACCGTAAATCTTCGAAATCATTGAACTATTTTTGAAATGCTATGTACTTTCTTTTTTTGTCTGTCATGAAAATGCAAAAGTCAAATGTTTGCATCCTATCAGAAGCTCACTTTGTCTATACATCAGAACGGAAGATTAATATAAAAAAAAAAGACAGTATCAAAATGTTCAACAAGAGGAGAATATGATGAGAAGATGCATTTTGACCAACTTGCTCTTTACTGAACTTATCGATCTCATAGATCATGTAACTTTCTGATGAGATTGTTATGCTAGAATAAAAACGCATCCCGATTACAACAGACATAATCAAAAAAATATGGTAGATAACAGTATGAATGTTCAATAATAAAACACGACAACAAAGAATGCCTGGTTTTTTTTTGCTCACTTGGAAGTATATGCTTGGGTATCTGTAAGTTGAAAACAATGAAGTTCAGACTGTCTAATCATCATCTAAATGTGAAATCCATTTAGTATGAAATATCATTATTTATTTAAGCTAATAAATCAAAACATTCAAACTGTTTATTTCTATATTCTAAATCTAGTGTATATTGTATTTTTAAAATAGTAAGGACTTTCTTTATAAAAGTTTGAATGCAGAATGAAATTAGTTTATTAATACACTAGAAGGATACGATGCAGTGTAATCTGTTTTTTACTGTAACTATAATTCATCATTTTCATTTTAGCCACTACAACTACGAATGAAACGCTATCATTTACAATGTCGACTTTTTTCCATCAATTAATATTGAACAATCACTTAAAACTATGGTTAATATTCGAATATAAAATATTTGTTCTGAGTATACATACATCATGCCATCATTATTTGAAACAGTGTTTAGGATGAATTTTTTTTACAGTGGTTGATGTCATTGAATCAATGTTTGATTTAAAATATCCAAATATTTTTCGATCATTCATCAAAAAATAGTATATTTGGATTTTATGATACGTTAATAGATACTTGCACGGATCATTTGTTCATTCTGTTCATATTCTACATTTTTTCAGTACACTTTGAGTCATATCATGTTTTTGTGACGTAACCAATATTTGAACACAACGATTGTATTGAATATTTAATTGACACTTTTTTCAGCGAACGTATCGCTCACTCAAATAAATTTCTTGAGCTAAACTTGATATTTGAACAAAATCTTTTTGTTAAGCTCAATTAATTTCTCCAGAGATTTTTCCTTCTGCAATCGAGTGGTACACTATGCTTTAAAGTGAGCAATATAATTTTATCTAACCCTTATTACAATGATTCATTAGTCAAAAGATTTTCTCTGATCCGATCGAATGAAACACATAGCTGCGGATTGAGTGATATATTTAAAGGAAATACTCCTTACAACAATTTATTGTCCCTAGATACATGTTGATGTCATTAAATAATGCGTGTCACTTCAAGCTCTGCGATATATTCGTATACAATCCTCCTTAGAACAATTCATTTATAAAGAGATTTTTGTTAATATGACTAAATGAAACATGTCACTTTGTGCTGTTCGATATACTTTTATACAATCCTAATAATAGCAGTTCATTGATTAAGAGTTCTTTTCTGATCTAATCGTGTGACATACATCATTTCGAACTGAACAATATATTTCAATGGAAATATTGTTATAAGGATTTATTTGCTAAAAGATCTTTTCTGATATGATCAACTGATAAACATCAATTTAAACTGAATGATATACTAAAATGAAATCTTGTTTAGAAAAATTCATTTATTAATAAATCTTTGCTCATATGATCGAGTGATAGACTATGCTTCAAAATGAACAATATATATTAATGGAACGTTAGTTATAATGATTCACTAGTTAACAATTTTTTCTTAATGTGATCAAATAAAACAATTCGCTTCGAATTGAATGAGAGATTTGAATAAAATCTTCCTTATAACAATTCATTGTCCATAGTTTGAAGCTGATATGGTTGAGTGCAATATTTCGCTTCGAACCATGGAATATATTTGTATACAATTCTAATTATAGCAATTCATTTATCAAGAGGTCTTTTCTTATATAATCGAGTGACACACATTACTTCGAACTGAACACCATATTTCAATGGAAATCTTGTTATAACGGTTCGTCTGCTAAGAGAGCATTGTTTATACAATCAATTGATAAAAAATACTTCAATTTAAATGATAAAGTTGAATGAAATATTACTTAGAATAATGCATTTATCAATAGGTTTTTGCTGATATGATTGAATGATACACTTTGCTTAAAAGTTAGTGAGATACTTTTATGTATCCCTTTTTATAAGGATTCATTAGCCAAAAGATATTTTACGGATGTGATCAAATGAAATGCTTCGCTTTCCATTAAGTGATATATTTAAATCGACTTCTAATTATATTAGTTCATTTGTCAATAGATCCATGTCAATGTGATTGAATATACATATCGCTTCGAACGATACGATATATTCGTATACTATCCTCATTGTAGCGATTCATTTATCAAGAGATTTTTGTTAATGTGACTAAATGAAACATGTCACTTTGTACTATTCGATATACTTTTATACAATCCTGATGATAGCAGTTCATTGATTAAGAGTTCTTTTCTAATCTAATCGAGTAACATACATCATTTCGAACTGAACAATATATTTCAATGGAAATATTGTTATAAGGATTCATTTGCTAAAAGATCTTTACTGATATGATCAACTGATAAACATAAATTTAAACTGAATGATATACTAAAATGAAATCTTGTTTAGAAAAATTCATTTATTAATAAATCTTTGCTCATATGATCGAGTGACATACATATTGCTTTGAATCGAGGGAAATATTTGAATAGGACGCTGTTTAGAACAATTCATTTATCAAAAGATCTTCCCTGGCATGATCGAATAATACATTTCACTTTGAAGTGATCGACATTCTTCAATAAAATTCTAGTTAGAATTATTTATTTACTATTTTAACTTCTATTATCAAGTTTCGCTCGATTTTTTTCTAAAGAAAAGGTCGTATTTGTACAATATTTTTGTTTGAAGTGATTATTTATCATGTGAATTTCCATGTATTAGTGTACTGAAATGCTTCATCCTGGAGAGGATGATGCAATCGTATCAAACTGTGATTAAAACAATTCACTTATCAAAAGATTTTTATTGATGTGATTAAATGACACATTTGTGTTGAAATTGAATAATATACTTTAATAGAAAATTACTTGAAACAATTCATATGTTAAGAGATATTTACTAATTTGATCGAGTGATACAACTCGTGTTGAAACTACAGTATGTTTGAACAAAATTATTATCACACTGATACATCCGTCATGCAGTTTTCAACAGTGTGTCAAATGTTTTCTAGTTTAATTAACAGTATCATATCTGAACAAGATTGTTGTTCATGTCAATCACGAGACTAGTATTTTGATGATCTAAGCTGAGTATGAATGTTAGTTTTTATTCTTGTCATATATTTGAATGCAGCACTGCAAATAACGATTGATTTATTAAGAGATTTTTGCTGATGTAATCGATTGCCATGTTTTACTTCAAAGTAAGTGATATACAGAAATGAACTCTGAACATAAACATTTATTTGTCACGAAATATTTGCTGACATGATCTGTTGACATATCGTAGTTCAAAATGAGTGATATAGAGGAATGAACTCTCGTCGTAATCATTCATTCGTCAAGAAATATTTTCTAATGTGATTAAGTAACATATTTCGTTTTCATTTGAGCATCAAACATAAATAACAAATTGCTTAGAAAGATTCATTAGGCAATTTATACTTTTAAGTATCAAGAACTATGAAGTTTTTCTAATAAGATAGAAATATAGTGGAATAGGTTTATGCTTAAATTAATTCACCTTCCATTTTATGATTAATTGTACGATCTTGTGTCACACTTTATTTCGAGCTAAGTAATGTATGCGACTAGTACACTGCAAAGAAAGCTATTCAATTTCTACATATTTCTTGGTATGTCTCAGAGTGCTTGCTTTCGATGGCTTTATCCATATAGGATATTCGATTGAGTAAGTTTTATGATCGATGTGCTACGATGAAAGTTATAATGAAAATGTTTTCTCTCAATCAACTGTCATGAATGTTTTTCGCAAACACCTTTAATTGCTAATGTAATTTCCTAAAAGCTTCAGTTTTCAAGGTCAACCCTATTAGAAAACATGATGTTCATAATAGAAATGGATCCTTAAGCTACAGTAGTACTTACAGAGCAATTAACTCTATCTATCGACTAAACCTTTAATTTCTAATCATTTAACTTTAACCTTTTAGTCGACGACAAAAGTTTCACCCGCTGACTATATCGTTTATTTTACGCTTTATAAGGACATTAAAAAAAGATTATATTATTATCAAATATACTGTTCTTAGATACTTCGTCACTTATATTCAGCTTTTTTTATTTCTGTAAGTATTTTGTTTTAAATTGATTAAATACTAGAAACCATTAAAAAATTCGAAATTTGACACAGGAAGAATGTTTATTCGCGGTGAAAGAAGCACAAAAGCAAAACAAGACGTTCAATACAGTAGCACACCAACTGGATTATGATCGTCGAACCATTTGTCGTACTATCACTCGCTTCAATGCAACAGGATTATTGACTGAACAGGAAAGACCAGGTCGACCACTTTCTCTTACCGGAGGACAACAACAACGGTCATTTGACAAGTAAATCTCAAAAAATCCAACTGCAACTTCTAATCAACTTTCGAACTATATCTTTAACAAGTTCGGCATTTGAGTATCAACCAAAGTTAAATCAACAGAAACTCAAGTCGAAAAACTTCATTTATTTGCAGTAGAACATCAAAGTAGTGACCTCAAAAAATGGATTTTCATTGAAAAGACACAGGTCAATTGCGTAACACAGGTAAAATCGATTGGGTGAAACGTGGCGAACCAATGTCTACACATAAAATATCTTTTCTTCGTGCTTATGTCAACTTATGGGATGCAGTTTGGTGGAATGGCAAAACGTTCACAAGACTGCTTTCATCGACTAATTTTTTAATGGTTTCTGGTATTTTTTCAATTTAAAACAGAAAACTTAAAGAAATAGAAAAGCTGAATATGAATACCGAAGTATTGAAGAACAGTGTAGTTGATAATAATATTACCTTTTTTTATGTCCCTATAAAGCGTATAATAAACGATATAGTCGGCGGGAGAAACTTTTGTTGTCGACTATTTGTATTTAATATTGACGAATAACTAATTGGAAGTCAATTCTTTTAATAAAACATATCGGTTTGATAGTTTTACTCTTGATAAAAAAAAAACTCTACTTGAAATTAGGAAAATTAGTTTTTCTAAATAGTTTTGCAGAAAAAACTCAACTGTTTTCGGTAAGAAATATTCATACTATTCTGCGAAGTTGTTAACAAAAAAAAGTAGACAGAAAGAGAGAATTTTGGAAGACGTTTTTCTTGAGAGATTTGTCGATGACGTTATTTTGAGAATAATTCTGTAAATATATCAGTGAAATATGTTCTTTTAATGCATAGATCAAATCCTTATTCGTATTCACGTCGGATAATACAAGGTATTTTCCATCGTACTACACTAGAATCTTTTTTCCGAGAAAAAAAAAACAGTAATATTTGAAATTAGAATAAAAGAGTATCTGATTAATATTTTCTTTCTATGACAATTTGAAAACATTCAGATTGCATAGTAACTGATAAAACATGAAGAAACCAACCTAGTGATATCTGATACATAGATCTCAGTGCTTCCGTTACTATTAATTGAAAGGAATTTTCTAAAAATCATAATTTTTCATAAAACTTGAACAAAAATGATTGAAGTTGAGAGATCCTAATTTGTAATTAATGTCTCATAATTTCGAGTTTGTTTTATTTTTAGTTAAAAATATTTTTTAGCAAAATAATGAATTTTTCCTAAAAACTTCTTTTTATTAAAAACTGATTGTTTTACTAAAAAATGATTTCTCTTATTCAAGAAACCATACTGGAAATTTCGAACAACTCATTACACATTCGGAGGTTTTAACTTCGATTACTTCTGATCAAACATTAATCAAAACTAAAAAAATTGTTGTTTACGAAAAACACCCTTTTTCTGATGGAAAAAATTAAGTCCAAAATTTTAAGGCATCAATCACAGATTCGGATTACTAGACCCCGGTTAGTTCTGGTCAAAATTTTGAACAAACCGTTATTCTAAGGAAATGATCTTTTGTTCACTCTAAGAAAAATCCGTCGTGTAGGAAATGCTTAATGGGTTTCCGAACTTGTTACTATCGGAAACCTTTTAAGGGTTTCCGAGAAAAGGTTTCCGAGCACTCGGAAACCCTATATTAGAATATTTTACAACCACAGTGTACGCACCATCAGAAACGTAATAACCATTTCCGAACAGGCTCGAGAACACGTGAATTCGTTACTTCGATCAATTAAAATAACCCTTTCATAAGCCATGAAAGCCCTCACACTCTCAGTCTACCCACCAATATTGATGCATATTCATTACAGACCTAAACAAAGAAAAAAGAATTAGATTTGAGTTCATATAAATCAGCTGACTTACCAGAAATTGTAATAGCTATTTATATAGACCTAAATAAACAAAAAAGAATTAGCTTTAAGTTTATATAAATCAGTTGACTTACCAGAAATAGTAATGGATATTCATATAGACCTAAATAAACAAAAACAAATTAGCTTTAAGTTTATGTAAATCAGTTGGCTTACCAGAATTAGTAATGGTCATCCATATAGACCTAAAGAAAGAAAAAAGCATTGGATTTAATTTTATTCAAATCATTTGACTTACCAGAAATTGTAATGGATATTCATATGGACATAAATAAAGAAAAAAAATTAGATTTAAGTTTATATTTATTGTAAGCTTTGAACTGAACATATATAATCAAACATGTTGCATGAAAACTCTAAGTGCTTGCGATTCTTTAAGGATTCTCGAAATGAAGAACAGAATCATGTCCCAAACATTATTTTGAAACGCAAATTTGCTTCTTTGGAAAAATTGTGGTGCTGTAAAACACTTTAGAAACTCATTGTGAAAGTTTTCAAGCCTAGAAAGTGTGCAGTAGTTAAGTGAAGTTTGAATGCTGATTTCTGTTTTCCACTATACCTCTTTCAGAATTTCATAAATTTCAGAAACCGTTTAGGTTTTCGAGAAAGTGATTCGGAAACCCTTTTAGTTTCCGAGAAAGTGATTCGAAAACCGAAAAGGTATTCTCGGATATGTTTTTGGATACCGAAACAACTTTTAGGACAAAATCGGTTCCTTATAATCCCCTACAAGTTTCCGAAAATACTAATTTGGATTTCAGCAATGATGAAAAGGTATTCTAGAACACCCTACGCGCATCGAATTCGGTACTCTCGAAAACCAAAAGGTTTTCGAAACCTCGGAAACCAATAAAGTATTTTCGAAAACGATTCCGGTGATCGGAAATCATCTCGGAACCCAAAAAAGGTTTCCGAAAGGGTTTCCGAGCTGATTTGAGTTTCCTAGGAGACGGAAATTTTTTAGAGTGTTCGATATACCTTACTATTACATCCATTATCATGAAGTATATTCGTGAAATACACTAGTACTAATTATTTATTCTTTGATACCCATAATACCGAGCTGCCATACAAGATGCAAAAAGACCTCAATTACTCATCTTATATTTACTTGAACAAGAGTACAATGGCCATGCAACTAACTTGAATGCTGTGGATAGTCGTTTTTTGGAAAAATTTTGAGCAAATTTTTGTTTGACATTGAGTATTAAATTTACATGTGATTTACAGTTTGGTTTTTGTTTGATACCTTTCAGTATAATTCATACAGGAAGCAAATATGAAATATGGCAGAACTAATTCATCGATGATGAAAAAGTCACGTTATATCTATTACATTCCACATTGAATTTGAACATCTGTAAATCGAAAACCCTCTAGAACATGACAGATGATGATAAACATGTCTGAATGTGTTTCTTTTTTTTACATTTTTCAGGTCATAGAATGTGTATATTCATATGATTATTGGTGAAATTATTATTTATTTTCATAATTATTTTATAATATAAATTTTATGGTCGAAAACTTCAAACAAAAGGTATTATCTATTGTATAGCTGTGTGATAAGTAGAGCAGTTGCTATTGTTTTCCTCAATAAATAATGGAACATTCATATGCAATCGTGTTTCACAAAAAAACTGACTGTTAAGTCTTTGAAAACAGAGAATCTATCTATAAATAGTTTCCAATAAGTATCTGAGAGCTTCGTTTCACAAGTTAGATGGTTACGTCATTGGTAACAATAGCAAAGTTGAAGTGACTAGTGACCACGTTTTAACATTTTATATTGCAGCTCATATGCTATTGTAATCATTTGGTGAAAAGAAAATTAATATTAGCATACTATTTTAGTCATATAGATTTGTATGACAAGTCAATGGTTTTTTCTTCTGATTTACTGTTCTTAAAAACATTTTTATTCTATGACAATGCAGAGAATCTGATATTATAAAACTATACCTTTAATTTTTCAAATATGCCTTTTTTGTTAATGTAAATTTTAAAAGGTGAACATTCATTTAAGTATTTAACTGCGACAGTCAAAAAGCCCTAAAATTTAATAGAAATTTTATTACAAAGCATTCCATTGAAAGTTCAAGAACTTCACAGAGTTATCTATCGAATAATATATCTTTAAAGGGGATATCTATTGATGATGGTATCAGATTGCAAGGTAAAAAGTAAAAGTCATCATAGACTACATCAATGACAGTCTAATACATTAATATTGTCAAGTATCCCGTTGTAAACGAACTGTTCCACATGAGATGCCTTATTTTAGTTCGAATATAAGTGGAGCTTCAACTGCTCTATATCACCTGGAAAATAAAAAAGAAACTTTGCATAGTATTAAAGCCAAAAAAGCAAAAGACAAGGTTTTTTTTCGAATAGAAATTTACAATTCGAATTATACATTCATATAACTATAACAAAAATGGAAGAAGAAACTATTTACTTGAAACATAACATATACGGGAAGCTTTTGACTAATGTCTATTTCAAAAAAAGAGACCCCTGACCATTGTTTGAATAACTTTTGAGAGGAATAAGGTAGATAGTTGTGGTTTTCACCATTGGAAAGAGGAGATTGAGCTGTATCGAACCACATGTCCTGCCACATATCGAAGGTTTTATTGATGATTTTTGATAAAAATTTTTAAAAACTTATGAATTTCTTCGAATGACGACAACATATTTTGAACTTTTAAGAGTGCATCTGAATCCCCAGCTCATACGCTACAAGACAAAAGTTCGATGAAAAGACTAGAAAAACGTGCTTATAACTCTTGAACCACATGAGATAGAGATCTGGAAAATAGCTAGTCTTATAGCGCGTAAGCTGGTGATTCAGGTGCACTCTTAAAAGTTCAAAATATGTCGTTGTCATTCGAAGAAATTCATAAGTTTTTAAAAATTTTTATCAAAAATCATCAATAAAACCTTCGATATGTGGTAGGACATGTGGTTCGATACGGCGCAATCTCCTCTTTTCAACAGTGAAAACTACAACTCTCTAGCTTATTCCTCTCAAAATTTATTCGAAAAATGGCCAGAGATCTTCTTTTTTGAAATAGACATTAGATTTTAACCCTTGAATAATTGGTTCCTCTAGAAAGACAGATACACATGTTAAATAGTTGATATCTTATTGCTTTATTATGCTTTTGATATTTAAAATCTGCTATGATGAATATTCAGTAGGGAGAAGCGCCTTTCCTCACATTACTGATCTTTTATATCTGCATGGTGAAATTGAAACGTGAAGTGTCCTTCAATGAGCCAGAACTAATATGCATCTCTGTATACACGGTATAACGTCGATCTTCATTTCGAGCTTCGAAAAAATTTGAACTCAATAAATGAATGAGAGCAAAGCTTTACTATTGATTCCTATTACTGGAATATGTTCCTATCGAAATGGGAAACGAACGATAAAAGTTCGATTTCACTCGATTTGATACAGAAAAAATTTCAATTCAAGTAGATTCTGTTCTATTTAGATTTTGTTAAAAAAAGATGGTACTTATTTTTAAGTGCTATACGTTTTTCAACAATATTGTTTCCTTGCAATGATAGTTGTCTATTGTTCATCTTCATAAAAGTATAGTTTTCGTGATTTCTAAATATATCAATAATAATTATTTCTTTTAGCAAAAGTGCATTTAGTAAAGCCTATTGAGATAAGTCAAAAAAAAACACATTAGGAAAATTTGTTATCGATTGAATGAAGAAAAACAACACCATTGACTATTGATGAATTAAGTTACTTCGTCATTGCGTAATAGTTTGAACTGCATCGCTAAATTGTCATTCAACATACTTGATAGTAACTGCAATACTCTTTTGTAAAAGAATTTCATGCCTACAATTAAATATGTATTAGTTGTGCAAGTTTAAAATTAAAATAGTAGTCAGAAAAATACACTTTATACTTCATATTGACTAGTTAAGAAGTTGAAGCTCGCTACATTAAAAATAAATATAGCGACGTAACATAAATAACCATCATTGCACCTTGATCTACTCTTCTGCTAGTTATAAATACCCTATTTAAACGTTTCATCTCTGCAAATCTATTAAATAATTATTATCATTTTTATAAAGTCTTCTGAAGACCAAGTAGTAATTTTCTATGTATACTGCAAATGGTTTAGTGGAATTGACATCTAGAAAAATATTTTAGAAATGAAGATGATAGCTAATCTTATTAGATCTTTCTTGACGATCACCATTTGACAATTCATTCCGAAGGTAAGTAACATATGGAAGAAGAAGAAATAGTAAGGGAGCATTTGGTTTCTTTTGTCATTTATTAAGAACCACTTTTCATGAATTAAAAAAAAAATTAATTAATTTTTCTACAATATTTATATTCTTTTTGTTTTCTATGTGCGTATTTTATTTATTATTATTCAGCAACGTAACCAAGAGCCGATATGCAGTTTTATGCTTTCCAAAATATCACAAAGTAATAATCACTGAACCATTGATGATTGCTAAAAAGTTCTTCCTTCAAATTCTTTTGTCTGACTTCATCTTCATCAGGATCTTCATTCTCAGATCAGTTTTTCAAAATTTGTACTTATCGGTTTAGACCACGCCAAAATAGAAAAAGAACTAATCAAATATAGTCAACAAATTGAAGTACTTTTTTGTATATATTTAACCAATGATTTACAGTTCTTCATTGTAGTTTATACTTCGAGAGCATTATTTGGTAATAATTTAATAACTAATTCCTTAGAATCACGATTATCACTAAAATCACACCTATCACTATAAACACAATTATCGGCATCTTCTTGATCATTTCTAGGAAAAAATAATTGTTATGTTGTTCTGTTTCATCTGATATGCGTATCAAGGCATGTATATATTTGACAGAAAATTAACAATATAAAAAAAAGGCTATTAGTGCTATCCCTTATGGAATTGAAAATATGAAACACGATTTACCCAGATGTTTCGACATGTAAAGAGATAAGCAAGAAGCTGATGGCAAAACTATCAATTAATATGATGAAATCTTTGCTTGATGTCGACAGTAGCATTTTGCTTTTTAGAAAACTTAATGTAATCAAATTCAAACTAGGTCTACCTATTGACTTCTATCGATTAATTAATGTCCTAACTGCAATGCATAAATATCATGGATCACTACCATTCCGAACTGATTGAACTAATGACTCCTAGTTTTTAGTTAGATCAGTCATGCAGTTCTCTAAATCTTAATTAAAAGCAATTATGAGAGTCACAATCAACACATCTTCTAACATATTGAATAGTTTCCTGCATCCATTAAAAGATAGACCTTCTATTCCTTGATACTTTTAGGAATAATAACTGTCTGAGTAGTTGAAGAAATAATTCGAACTCGAAGATAAATCGATGTTTTTAATCACTCCTATTCTACAGCCGTTAACAATAGTAGGTTTTAAATCATCTTCTATTCTACTATCGACGCATGGAATAAACAATGGCTCTAACATTATTGATGCTCTTCATTAGTAGTTGATAATCTTCGAATATTGTATTTGATTTTGAATGTTTCAATCCTTGTTTTCGAATCAGATTGTCATCCGCAGTATTATTGCACAAAGTGTCATGCAAAATGACAATTTATTTTCAAATTTCCAAACATTTGTGTAAGTGAGCGTTCTGAATTCGTTCAAGCCATTTGAAAAAGAAATAGTTATCTTAGTTTTTCTTTCATATATGTTAACTTTTCATTTATGCGCAGGATGCTGAATCAGTATGAATAAAATTTTGAGTCATATTTTTTAGTAAGAGTTGCGACGTTATTTGGAAAAGGGTGATTTTTTTATCGAAATATGAATTGATTTGACTGATAACTAATCATAGCAGATATCTGAGCTGGTTGAAACGGATATTTACCCAAATGATCAGTAAAATTTCTGTTCATACTTGAAATTCTTAATCAATGTTATAATTTCATCTTTCGAATGTATATGAGATTCATGCAGCACAAGTATATACTTGAGCCTTTTGCTCTATATTATCCTAGCTAGTGTGTAGAGTAGCACAAAAATGATTAGTCACATCAACTATAGCTAGATGATAAGTTTTATTCGTTGGCTTTCATGAGCAAAAATGTGTCCGCAATCACCATCAAAGACACAAACTACATATTACTTAGTTGATCTGAATGGTTCTAGTTTGATGTCTGTTGCTTTACTTGTGAGTCAGAATGATCTATCTCAACAGATCCTATGGATATCAAATACCAATTCATAAAATAAATGAAAATAGTTTTCAGATAATGAGATCAATATCGCGAACTTTTTTGTTGATTCGCTCAATTCAGCAATCAGCAGTTTTCAAAGTGATTTTATTAACTATCAGTGCAACATAAGATTGAAAAAACAACATGAAAATGATTAATCAGAATGCTCTTTACAGTTTATACAATATCGCAAACAGTACAAAAAAGTTGTCACATAGATAAGTGAAGATTCTCAAACAACTGATATAGCCTTGACTCATGAAAATAACTTTTTCGCGTATTTCGCGATGCGTACAATCTATTATGAAAGCTTGGCATCTGAAAAGCTTTGAGACAAAAGCACAAAGTAAAACCCATATTAATGACTACATTGACAATTTGAAAGATATTTATAACGATGATTCGTATGCAAATTTTGAAAGAATCGAGTGTCAATATAAGAAAATAAATTTTTTCTACAACATTTCTTTTTCTTCACTTGTCAGTTTATATCCTTGCAATATGTTTCATGATAGTGAGAAAAACATACATACGTAGACAGTTTAATGACTTCTTACTGATGACAAGACAAGTTTGTCAATTTGCCTGTTCAAGCGCATCCAATAGATCAATCGATAAAATTTTCGATACTCTCATGTGAATAAGAAAAGTCATAGTAATCAATTAGCTATATTTAGTTACTAGATTTTCGTTGTTTGGAATTGTAGTTAGCATATACAGTAAGTATACGATGAAGATACTGGAATAAGGTCTAAAAACGAGCATACGATGTAGATATCAGAATGCTAGAATTTGACTTTCTTAATTATTGATCAGTGTGAAGGCCACCATTTTGTTTGCGTGAAGAGTGTGGAAACTTTATCTTTAAATTGTAGGAAAGCGATGACTTTCAAGAAAAAAAACAATGAAAATTATATGGAATGTCTTGTGATGAATCTAATTTTTAATTATAGCTGTTTTTTCTATGAATTGCTTTCTTCTGTCGATATAAAGTTGCATTTTCTAAAGATCGAGAATGTCTTTCATGAATAGCAGATAAAAAATCGATGAACTATTTGAATCTGATCATTGTCTTACTAATTCATCATTTCAAACATTATATTTCATGTAAATCAAGCTAAATGTTATTTTTATTACGATATTAATCTGAACAAAATTTTAATCGAAATAATTCATCATTCACGCAATCTTCAATGATAGGTTCCAGTACTACTGACTACTTGTTAATAACATAAATTAACTCAAACTTACTTAGAATAATTCATATGTCACACACACACTATTTAATTGCATCTTTTGATGTTAGTGATCACACCAAAATAAAATAAATGAATATAATCTTCATTTGAATAATTCTTCTGCCGTGCGCTGTTCAATAATATGTTCTGATGGTAGTGATCACATTGAAATGAAATAAATGAACTGAAGTTTGTTTATGATTATTCATCTGAAATATTCTATTGAATACTATTGTTCTGCGATCATTGATTGCTCTAGAGTAAAATAATTGGACATGATATTTGTTAGAAGAGTTCATATATCGTTCGTTATTCAATATTATGCTCTACAATTATCGATTACTAATAAGTAAAATAATTGAATGCAATCTTCTTTATTATAATTCATATGCTATATGCCAGTTGATCTTGTGTTTCACCGTCATTGATTGCTAGAAAATAAAATAATTGAAAATGACCTTCGTTAAAATATTTCCCTGATAGTGTGATCATTTAATATGATGTTTGTAAATACTTTTCGATTTAGACATACGCGAAAAGGAATAGATCTATTGTTATTACTATGTATTTTTCGGGTAGACTTTCATCATGGAATGTATCTTTACATATTTGGTATAATGAGAACCATATGTATGAATAGAAATCTATCAATTGAAATGATTGATTAGAACAATAATATTCGATGGCATAATTCATAGATATACTTCGTTTCCAAATATTTTGTATATTTGAACGAAATGATAGTGATAACTATTCACGGATTTTGTGATTCAGAATTGTCTGAGGGACTTTCACATTGCATTATCAATGAATTACATAGTTGAAGAGATGGTGGTGATTGAAATTAGCCACTTGTAACGTATGGATTATTCGACTAGTAAATAACACACTAAGCTTTCTTCTAAGAAAATTTTTTGAATAGATATTTTCTCAATATTGTTCATCTAGTATATAAGGTCATCTGTTTGAATAACATACAATTATAGTCTGCAAGTGATTGATATATTTGAATAAAGTTATTAGGACTATTCAGTTTTGCGAAGACTAATTATATATGATAACGACAGAAGTTTTATCACAAAACGGATCATATAGGTGAGAGAATAGATTGTTGTTAGTGTTCATTTATCATTTAATTAATAGTTATATTACAAAGTTTTGTTTTGATTCAAAGTGTTAACTATGAACGGAACAGGATACTTGTAGAAAACATTCAGTTCCTAGATGATTGTTACCCATTTAATACTTGCGATGGCTAACTTTACAGTAAATATTAAGTTTGAATAGAAATATTGCTGTGATTATTCAAACAACATGAAATCGATGATGTGATGTTATGGTAAAATTTGATCATTGAGTTTACAAGGAGCATGAACTCAATTTTAGTCGATGCCATGCCGTCAAAAACTCTACGAAACGTTTTTCAAATAACTTTAAACATTGGATCTTCTCATTTTTTTTATTTATTTATATAGCGTTATCGAACTTTTTATCTTCTGAAATTTTCAATGTTATGCGAATGCAATCTAATCTTAATGGGAGTTTGTGTCATTTTTACCTTTGAAAAAAAAACTCTTTAGTATTCAAAAATTTGATCGAATGACAAACTCCAATTAAGCTTAGACTAATTTCATATAATGTTAAACATTTACATAAGAAGAACTTTTTATCTAAGATAACGAATGTATATTCAATTACTAATCAACGATAAAAGTTTCCTTCGTAGCTAGTCTTCTAATCCTTGATTGCTTAATTTAACTTGTTCTTTTTTTATTTTACTACAATAAATATTCAAACTTTTCACTTAAAATTTTTGTTTTAATATATAAAATCGTCATTTATACTTGTTTTTACATGTATAAATAAATATTTAATATGACAGTATGGCAAAGATAAGTGAATTTATCATGTTAATTGTTTTCCAAGCTAATAAAGAGGTAGAAAACTGCACGATTTTTGCACCATGCATCTTATAAATCTCGTCCAGATCGATATCACTGCAACTTACGCCTATGGAAAGAAGACTTTATGCTTTATTTCATGTTATGTCAAGTAAAAGAGTGGAACAAAAGTGAGCAACCTTTTACCCATTTTGGAAATGTTGTATTTGAAAATTCATTATTGTAACATCTCTCTGAGAAGATATAGTACTTGATTGACATAGAATATATCTCAGATCAGAATTCGAGAACTTCTCGAATTGACTCGTTGCTGAACTCTTATCAATCTATTCCAACTGTTCTTCAAGTAGAACTGGATATAGTTTGCTCATTCCATGAATCATTACTCCAAAACAAACATCTTAACATAGATAAAAATGCCAATTATTATCGAAAAACACGAAAAAAAAGACTTTTTCGTACAACTGTAGGATTTATGAGAAAGCCACTAATTAATCCTTTATTCATGTAAAACGTAGACAGAAAACTTTGCCTGACAACTTGACGACATCAAAATAGACAAAGACATTTATTAACCGTTCTATTTCATCCAATAAGCATAAAAGATATAAAAATATCACGTATTTCATTGTAATTGAGAGAATTTATCGAAATAATTAGTGTTAGAAATCGTAAAAAATATGAATTGAGCAAAACTACAGTTCTGTAGATTGACGGTATTTGTTGTAATAGTCGATCTTATTGGCAGGGTATTTCAAATGAATCAATGACAATAGAGCGGAATACACGAAAAAATCTCATGCTAAAGGATAGTCAAAAATGTTTTTCTCAGGAGTATAATTCTAACAACCAATGAAATCAACATTAAATTTTATATTAAATGAAAGCTTGTCGAAAATGAGATTAATTCTTTGATGAATGGTGGAGAATATATGTATCACTTTTTTTCTTTTTGATCATAGGATTACAAATCAACTAAAAACAATGATTTTAATAGAAAATATTATATTGCTGCAAAAATGGAATTTATTTCTCACTATTCGAGTTGAAATTTAAGTTTCATAATAAAGAAAGTGAGGCCATGTAATTTTGTGTTTCAAATGTACACTAAATAAGTAAAAATTAGAACACGAAAGAATGCGAGAATTTCAATGATTGTTATGGATAGAAAAAATGAATGACGTAAATTTATATATATGTGGCTATACCTTGTTTGCGGACATTTTTTCGACTAATGAAAAAAAAAAGCCGTTCATAAGCAAGAATCAGAGAGAGAGAGAAAAATGACCACAAAAAGAGAATATGTTCGCAAAGAAGAATCCAGCAGAGAAGGTAGAAAAAAGATGATAAATTCCTAGAATCGAGAGAAAATTTATTATGTCAAAAAACAATATAGAAGAGTCATTAAACAACAAAAAGTTGAATATTTAAAAGCTTTAGGTTTATAATCATTATCATCCACGTCAGTTGTGTCGAATAAATGGGTGCATCAATAAAAGATTGGACGTAATCTTTTCTGATAACTGTTGAGATTGAATAAACCATTCAAATATTCTTCTTTTGCTTACGTCAAAATATTATCATTCTTCACTGATCTAAGTTTTCTAGGACATATTGTATGTTCCTGAACATTTTCTTGCTCGATCCTAACCATTGCTGATTCTTTTGATTCCTGGATGTATCATATCCATAGTCACAGACTTGGATGTGTTCGGCAATGAGAATTAAGTTGACCATGAAAACCTTCTACATGATTGTTTGATTTTGGTGGAATTCCAATGAGATCAAGTAGATTCCAAAAAGGTGGTGGAAATAGTGTTTCTTCAATATATGTATGAAGAATGTAATTGGTTAATTGAAGAAAACTTTAGTTTATATTCCTGAAAGCGTCAATAATACCAGTAAAAGCTGTAATAATTTCCTGAATTGGCAAACATGTTAGTTTCAAAGTTTTGACTATTTGACGACAAGCATCATTATCATGTGAATAACGAAATAAATTTTTCTTTTTCACTTGTCATCAGAAATTTCAACCGAAATCAAATTGGCACCTTTTAACTTTTGCTGTTGAAAACGTTTTTAGAAAAGCTTGCTATGCAACATTTCGAAATCAATGAGAATCGATGTAGGAGTGAGTGAAACTTAATTGGTTTTAGCACAAGTAATTAATTCATGTACACAAATATCATATATATTGAAATCAAACGAAAAGGCGGTGAAATGAAAATTGTATTTTATTTATGAATATAATATAATAGAATTTTCGACCAATTTTCTGTAGGAACCTGCTTAAGAGTTCGGTCATCTTTGTTTGAATAAATAAAATAGATTTCTTCATTGCATTGTGTTTTCTTTTGATTTCATAAAATGTCGTTTGTTTTCTTAAGTTTACTTCATTTTAAATTAAGACGTACACATTGCAGTTCTGATAAACTTGAGTCCTATATGATTCATGATTTATTATATATGTTTATGTTATGCCGTTAGATTTCAAGATTAGTTTATGATTATGATTATGATTATTATTTTGATGCTAATTTGATGTTGAGATATCGTTGTTAAGTAGCGGAGATGACCGAATTCACAGGCAGATTCCAACAGAAAACTGGTCGAAAACTATATTATATTATATTAAAAAATAAAATAAATTTCGTCATTTCAATGCATGCCATTTTGACTTCATACTTTATCTTTTTATTTGTTCGAGTTTACTCTTTCTAAATTATGTCATATATATTACTATTGTTGTTGGGTAACGTACCATATAGTATATGACCGGCTTCATACTAAAACTATCCCAGATATGCATGGTATAGCTTTGATAGAACAATTTCGGTGGTGTTCTAAATGTACCATCTACATTCCAATGTAGATTAATATCGAGAAGTTTAATACCAATAGATGATGCAAAGTCAAGTACAGATAAAAGATGGTTATTAAAAAAATTGATTCAATAAAGTAAGAGTAAGTGGATAAGGTATTTCAGTTGATGATAATGATTTAAGTATTGGTGAGTGTTTGGATGATCAATATTGATATAATGAAGATTTCACACGGTCGAATGCAGGAATTGAAGCTGCAATACCATTATTACGCCTGAAGTTTTTGACCACTTAATCATATAACAAGGTAACTGAAACTGTTGGCTCTTCTTCGATTCGATTTTTTATCGATTTAACATATACACTTTCAAAGATCTTTTTTTTTATGTTCAAATTCGTGATTGTCATCTGGATTAATAAAAGAAGTTTTTACAATTGACCTTTCACGGATGCTGATTGAAGTATTTCAAAGTTTATGTGTACAGATTCATACTTCAGTTTCATTTTTATTTTTTCGTTTCATTCGAAAATGATAGTTTTTGAAATAGATACCATCTTTACCAGATTGTGTGGTAATGTTAAAAAAGCTACTGTCTTTATTCACGTTGAACATTTTTATTTTATTCATCCAGATTCATCTCCGTCACTTTAAATAATTTCGTTCACAATGAATGTTTACGAAATAGCCTGAAAAACATGTGACAATCAACACTAAACTAAGTGGAAGCAGTTGATTATCTTCAATTCTATGCAGTTATTTATATGAATCATCTTAGTTTATCTATTTTCGTTCGTTTCCATAATGCAAATAACTTTGTCTCTCTCTTTGATTCTATTTTGCAGACATTTTCCACATTGCGGCCAGTTTTTTTTCGGCTAATTAAGAAGAAAGTTCACAATCAATAAGACATAATATATACAGAATATCCCACAAGTAATATGGCGATAAGAAAGCACCCCGCGTGTTAAGGTGCTGAATCTGCCATCCCACTAAGGTGCCATTTTAATATCTTGGTTTTGTATCTTGGACCCAATTACACATTTAGAAATATTGTTTTTTTCTCACAGACTTTTACTTATATAGAAAAGCGAATATCTCCATGATCAGATGG
>CAJNSZ010001804.1:0-21038 GCA_905329745.1 Rotaria sp. Silwood2
CGGCCCGAAAGAAAAGCTTCGTTGGGCCGGGCCGAGCCGGGCTCGGGCCGGGCGGGCCGGGCCGGTCCACTGGGCCGGGTGGCCCGTTTCGAGCCCTGGTTCAGAGGCATTTGTAGTAAAAGAATTCGACCTATAAAGAAACAGATATGTTATCGTCGACGATAAGAAAAATTGACCTTGGCAAATTTCATACTGTTACGAAGCAGACAAGCATAAAAAATTCAATATTTGGACACAGAAATGAGGCTCAGATTTCACTCTTCTCATGGTAAAGTTTTCAAGTAATTCACTCTTGTATTATGACAGTTTAGAGCCTTATTCTGAACGATATGAATAGATGCACCATTTTTCGTTATGACAACATAATCGGCTAAAAAATTGTAAAACGCATAGAACATAAGCTAAGAAGTGGCTGGGAAAAATTTTGCCTTGAAATATTGTATTTTCGAGGAGTTCAGCTATTAAGACAGCTGAGATGAGAATTCTGAAAAAATGAGTTCAGCAGTAAAATGATTAGCATTCTCTTAAAACTAAACCAAATCGACTCATATTTTCTGTGCTTAAAGCCTCAGTGGCTAGCTGCAAGTTGGTAGGTAACACAGCCAAATATCCTTTAGTCTCTAGCGAAGACACAAGTCACGTCAATCCGATGAAATTTTACGCTTCATGAAATACGGAGACGTTTTACAATCTTCAGTTTGTGTCGACGATCAGGTTGCACCAAGGATGGTACTTGTGCAATGTTTCAGCTCATGGAACCTTATGGATATCAAGATACAGAGGGCCGGAGACTTTTGTGGAGTACTGTATATACCTTGTAGTAGATTAAATACTTAGTAAAATGGTTATAATCTTCGAAGTAAATTCCATTAGCCCAAATCCTCTTAGTATTTTTCTTTAAATATTGTCTCCAACATACGAACAAACTATCATTAAAAATGGCGTGGATAAGTTTGAGATATTCTCTTGTACGTTTGTTCTTACAATTGAATTTTTAAACGACCATATTCCTTCATAATTAAAGAACTTCGCTGATCTGCTGTGCAATGGGAAAAAAACAACTTTTTGAACTTGAAAGAAAAACATTCCTTTTCTCAAAGGTTGACATGGCCTTATATTAATCTTCGTGACTATTTCAGATAATTTTTATTTTCTTTCTAACTTGAAAATAAATTAATTGTTTTTGTTCAATAATCTCTTGATACATGACATGCTATATTTGAATCAAATACTCATACGGATCAATATTGATTAGTTTCTTACTTAAATATTAGGAAATGACGTCTTTCTAATGTCAAATGTTATTTCTCTACAGACATTTTGCTTACGCAGTTAATCATGAATGATATGATTAAAACAAGTTTGACTTTTCCCAAGAGTTTGGAAAAAAAAACATTATGAAACACCTTACCTATTTCATTCAGTCATTTCTATTGACAGGAATACAACAGTCGATTCACTTCGAAATAATAACAGTGTATACATAATTCCGGTATCATGAAGATTCCGGTTTTTCTTATTTTATTAATCGTCTTCATTGAGAATAATATTTGTCTTCAAACTGAAGGTAAGTTTATCCTATAATCTAAATTATTGCATTTAGTTTTTATTAGATGGAATACCTCTTCTTGATCGTTCTCAAATAAAACCTGAATCCGATGGTTTTTATCATTTATCAAATTATGAATTTAAATGTCTTCGACAATTAGCAATGTGTTCATCACATGGATGGTCATTAAGATTTAGATTATATCTTAATCCATTTACAATTATTGATCGTGAACGTAAACATTTATTATTTAGTACAGGTGCACATGAACCACATGGTGATGGACTATCAATTTATTTATATCAATCAAAAAATACTTCATATCTTGAATTTGGTTTAAAAGAATTTTATAATGATGAATTTGCTTATTATTGGCATATTGAAACTGATTTAGAAGTTAATAAATGGATTGATGTTATAACAACAATCGAAGAACGTACAACATCAAATAGACAACATCATCAAATGACACTATTTTTTGATGGACATATTTATAGAGACACACAAGTTGAAAATTATACAGAAGTATTTATATTTAAATATGATAATTTACATCCAAAAGTAGCTGTCATTTATGGCAATGATACAGGTTTAGCTAAATTTGATGAGATTGTTTATTATGAAAGAATTTTATCAGACGAAGAAATTACTAATGGTCTGTTTATTTTGTTTTTCTTTTGTTTTAAATTCGAATAAATATATGATTTTAGTTTCTTCGGATCGTGTCTCAATGGGATGTTTGAAAGAAAATGATCGTGTTCATCAATATATAATTCCGGAACAATATGACACATGGCAACAATGTCGAGAAGCATGTTATAATCGAAGAATGAAGGTTTAAAATTCTCTTTTTTTTGTTATTTCGTTGATCTTTTGACTACTCTGTTTGTTTTTTGTTGGTAGGTTGCATTGTATTCATCGACAAATGGACAATGTGGATGTATTTTAAGTACATTTGAATTAGACTCTTCATTTAAATATGAGAAGAAGTTTTGTAAATGTCCATTATCAACATCAAAGTTAAATACACAATGTTTAGATGATGGACAATGGCATGTGATATCCGTATCAAATGTTATCGATCTGATTGACAGTGAAGTTGGTAGGTGATATTTTGAAATTTTATTTTTCGAAAATCTGAGATTGATTTCGCATATGAAAAAAAAAATGAAACGAAAGTTTTTTTTTACTGTGTGTCATTTTATAGCACGTTCATATATAGTGACAAGATGGACATACCACACTATATGGGAAAAATCAGCTAAAATGGAACATGACTATTTTCGATTTGACTTTGATTGTTTTTCTATAAGGGCTTGTTGTTTTTTGGTTGATCAAGTTCTTTGAATATGAATACATGTAAAAATATTGTCGCTTTCAACTCACATCTAATTAAACATCAGTAGTTAAATAATTTTAAACATGGCTAGCAAATAACTTTCTAATCTTATGATAGAAAAGTCTAAGAATTTTCAGAATAGACTGCATGCTATAAATTATAACTCTGGCGAAACTTTCTACAAGACTGAACTCCGAAGAGTGATCTTACCAAAACCAGTTTTTCATAGATTTGTTCATATCTCAGAACGATACGCTTTTTCTTTACTGTTATCTCGAGATTCCAAAGAAAGATTTTTTTATCATGTAGAATTTATTTTTGAATGACTCCTCATCCAGTTAGAAAAAGTTTTCATTTTTATATTCTTAGTCAGCCGTGTCACTAGCAACAAATAAACTCAATATTTTGAAAAGCCTAAGCATGTTCAGAAAAAAATCTTGCGTGAAGACCTTGTATTCTAAGAATTTCTCTGCAAAATGCTCTACGTTACAATCAAAAATACTTTTACAACTTGTAGTATTTTTAATTGTAAACACATACAGTCGAAACCTCTGTCATTTTTTGTGTCATGCCGATAAGACTAGTTTTTCAATAGTAACTTGACGGAACAAAGATTTAAGGACTGAAATTTTCAGGATATGTAGAGTAACTCAACATATATTTGATGCATAAAAATTGCTTAAACCAAAATTCACAGTTCAGAAAGATATGCGTATTTTTATTTTGCGAAATCATGTTGCTTAAGAGTGAAATTATTTAAAACTTTTTTCACATTACAAAATATTTCTTCTTTTATTTTTGTATTTGATGTTTGTATAACCCTTAGAGTGTCATTACTCAACCAATGAATGACGTTTCTTTGAGATTTCATATATAATATAGGCAGTGTGGATTGTTTATATTTTCATGAAAACTTTTTGAAAAATCGTTTTACTCATTTTCAGCCGATACCTGTACTAGCCACAGAGATAGTGAAGAAATATTTTGATCATCCTTGTAGAGAAGTACGAGTGTAAGTCAAAACTTGATCCAAAGTTGTCACCAAATCAACATTGGGAATATCATCAGGAGCCACTCTTAACTTGATTCCAACATGGAAAATCTACATATTTCTGAGACTCCAAAAAGGTATTATCCGCTCTCCTTCTTTTTAGAATAGAGATGGCTTTCCAAAAATCCATCAAACCTATTATATGAGTGGCCTCATTAGGGTACTAACTCTTATATAGGTGTACGCACCAAAGTCTTATCTATGTCATAGAGAAAATCGCACTTCGATATGATTTCGCGTTCGCAAGTTATTGAAAAATTTCGAAACTTAGAAAACGTGTTCTTCATAAAGTGCGCTGGTACTTCAAAGAGATAATTGATTGTCTTTCTGTAGAATCTCGTTTTTGCTATGCATATGAAAAATATCTATGTGCCAAAGGAAATAAACTATGAAGTAATAGCATGACTCATATGTCTTGTGCTTACTTATTCCCGAATATGTATGAAGTGTTTTTGCAATTGTTAAATTGATATTGGAGCATATGGTTAGCTGTTAAATATTCATCATGTCGATCTCTGAGAAGAATTTTTAAACTTATTAAAAAAACACAAATATTATTCAATGAATAAAAATCATTAATTTCTTGTAGGTCTTGAAATTCGTTTGGCTGATTCAAGTTTTATTGTTCATGGTCGAACACGAGTTCAAATAAATGAAGGTGTTGAAATAATTGTTTCGGTCAAAAATGAACGAAATCTTGCTTCATTAACTGTCTATGGTGATATCGAAGGTCAAGAAACCACAAATGCAAATGGAAGTTCAAATGAAATTTACATTACTGCTGGTGTTGTAAGTCTAATCATTTTTTTTTCTTTTTTCATTTTCTAAATAAAATCTATTTGATAATTTATAAAAAAAAAAGGTTAATCTCTCATGGAAAAATGAAGGTGCAAAAAAAGTTCAATTTCGTGCTGATTATCGTCGAATGGTCAATTATGAAACGGCCGAATATCATACAGTTTATGTCGATGTTGTTTTTGTTAAAACTGATTTACCATTACAATTTGTTCATTTTTCACCTGATAATCGTGATGGTCATTATTATCAAAATTTCACTGTACAAACATTTGGTAAATAAATTTATTTAACTGATTAGTTTTTCTACTGAAAATTTGTATCCTTGTCTATAGGAAGTGTACCAATCAATTGTACAGTTGATTATGGTGATGGAAGTCGTCAATTGAACGGTACAAGTCGTCATCAATTTTATACAGCTTATTTTGCAAGAAATTTTACACGTTATGGACAATATAATATTTCAGCTCGATGTTATAATGATCGTAGTTCAAATACAACATATGTAACGCGAACAATTCGACGAGAAAAAATGAATAGAAAAATGATGATTTATAAAGATTTAATGGCAACATCAACGGCAAGTCGATTTTATTTAATGTCACGTGAAGATTATTCATTTCAACATGCTAGTTGTTTATATTTACGAAATATGATTACAAATGAAAAAATGAAATTAATTTGGAGAAAGAAAACTTTGGAAATGATTCCAAATGAGGTAAACAAATTTGTTAGTTTGTCGTATAGAAATTAATGTATTTTTGAGGAAATATTCTCCAATGAGGCATCAGTTTTGACATCGGATTTTTATCTATGCGAGATTTTGAAGGAGTTTTCACGTATTTTGCGAAACACGATGTAAAAGAAGCGTTGATGTATATAGAGTAGAAATTCTCATCGCTCCTCCACGAAGGCTGAATGGCTGCGTTTTTTTGTACGTAGGTAATCAGTTCTTTGTTTAAACTTCGATACCACCAGCCATAGAATGATTCCGAACAATTCATTAACCGTTTTTTGTCTCAGATTTCCCATCTGACAGTATGCTGATAAAGTTGTGACATGCACCCGTCCTCATGGCTACTGCGTGGTTAGTCAATGTGTACGAATAGCTAAAAGCGATTGAGCTCAAGAACTCTGGGTTAGCCCAACCTTCTGTCCAGAGCTACAACTGATATTATTTATAGGAAAGATATTATGCTAATGATTCTGCCGTTAGGCAGCACCCCACATTACAAGGTAGCTGAAAGTCAGTGGTATTCTCCTGTCATTCTCTATGCGTCACAGATTGCAATAGATGTTGTTTATATACGATCAAAGACCATATATCAATAACGTCTCGTTATAACATATGAACTAATTCCTTATTGCATTTTCGGACGATTAAGTAAAAAAGATGGTGAATAAATTTTCCAAAATAGTTTGAATAAAGCAATCTCCCTGTGATTAGCAACAGCAGGTACATCATCGTTCACATTTTAACATAGCAAGAATTGGGCTAATAGATTTTTTTTTCTTTTGTATGAAATAGATCACGTTCTAGTTTTCTCAAGAATCAAGTGAATGATTGAGGTCAGAATTTTACACATATAATTCATCAGCTGAAGTTAATATTATGGATTGAGATATTCTGTTTTTTTTTTATTCGATTGTTTGATTATTGAGCTACAGATCTGAACAAAGGAATGCTACTAATCTCAATGGCATAAATACCTACTTTTAGATAAAATATCTGATTATGCTTCATCTGTAAAAGTTTCAAGGAGAGAAAAATGGATCGACTTTTCTCTCTTGAAATATTTTTTTTTCCGTTAATAAATAGAATATTTTGTATTCTTGTTGACTTGACAGTTTAATCATTTTTCAAATTGAAAACTTAAATTGTTTTTCTTTTCAGCCATTACCTACTGGCAAATATCTCTATCAACTTGAATGTGATTCTGTACCATTACAAGCATATTATCTTAATGTTCAACCAGCAGTACGTTCATTAGATATTGAAGCATCTCAAACAATAATAAAAACTAGTCAATCAATCCAATATTCGATTACTCTTGAACCTACATCAGATTTAACAATTATATTTGATTGTGGTACACCGAAAACTCCATTAGAAATTATTCATATTCAACAAACAAATAGTGCATCTCCAATAGTTGTTGCTAATTGTACTTACACTGAATCTGGTCGATATCATCCATTAGTTAGTGCAATGAATCGTATAAATTTAGTAAATCAATCAATACGTATTGATGTTGAAGAACCATTATCACCAATTAAAGTTGAAATTGAAGATCGTTCAGATATTAATCAATTAACATTAATTACTATTAGCGCATTAGAACGTATACCATTTGAAGGTTTATTTACTTTAACTATTGTTGATAGTACAAATATTCATGGAAAAAATCTAACACGAACTGAACGTATACAATTATTAACATCAAATAATTTTACTGAACAATTCTATATGAATATAACAACATATGGTAGACAAACCTTATATGTACGTGGTGGAGATTTTCCAACAATACGTGAAGCACAAGCAACATTTACCATTGGAACAGATATAACAACGAAACCACAAGTTTATATTTTAAATCAAATGGCTGTTGTTAATGAAGATTTTATTTGGATTGATATTCAATGGATCAATGGAATTGGTTTTGATGTACGAATTGATTATGGAAATGAAAAAAAAGTTTTAATACCTTATGGACAATTTATAATAAGTCCATTTAATCAAATAGAAAAGAAAAATGATGAAATGCATGATATACAATGGAAAAGAATTAGTAAACAACGATTACAAATTGGATATAAGTAAGAAGAATTTCATATTTGAAATGTTGTCCGATACGAGTGTTTTACGAGAAGAGAACAAAGTCTAAATAAGATCTAAGACTTATGCCCATATTCGTATGGAAACCTAATGTTATGAAGTTTCTTTACGATTTGTTTAGTTTGTAAATAGAATATTCACCTTCTTTGATAGTTATACAACAACTCTTACATTTCAATCTATCTTTCTTTTGTTATATTATGAACAAGAGACGAACATGTTTCGATTCTTGATCTGATTTCGTCTTTGACAAATTGTGAAGATTTTGTGCTAATTATTAACTGCTCTTACCCACACTATTTACATAAGCTGAAAAATAATTATTAGAATCCTTGGCCTGTATAAAGCGAGAGAACTTACATGAATAACTTCCTACCGAAAACTTGACTGTTTGTTGAATAGAGATGAACGATCTATATAGAAATTCATAAACTTGTTTATAATAAATAAAAGACAATCATCTTAAACGTTAACTACCACATAGTGTCATCTGTTGATGTTTGAATAGATGTGACATCGGTTAAGATTTCGAAAAGCAAATCGACTGTGTCAGATTGTTTTATTGAACAATAAATATTTTTCAGTAGGTTTTTCAGATGAGTCTTTTTGTAAAATCTTTATTTGATTGTTAACTGCTTTAAAATAAATCTTATTTACTTTATAGGTTTACAAAAGTTGGTACATATAAAATTGATGTAACTTTTATTCAGCCATCTTCAAAATTTCTTACTGTTGAAATTGCATGTCCAACAGTAACCATTGTTTCAGGTATAATTCAACCTGAAGAAACATGTTTTCAAGAACAACAATTTTCTCTAACATCTCCAAATGCTATTAATAATGTAACTTCATCATCACCTGTACTTCTTCTACCATATAGTCTTCAACATAATCTTGAACCAATAATAATAACAACATGTTCTGAAAATGATTTTATTTATTCATTTTATCTTCTATCAATTGATTCATCTCATTGGAAATATTCTCGTACACAACGTTATTCACATCAAATAAGTGAATCTTTTGAAGAAACATTTCTTTCAAAAGATTGTTCAGAACTTGGACCTAAATCAACATTAACAATTGAACCAAAATCACTTTCACATGGTTATTATTTAGCTGCTTTTACTATTAGTACAAGTTCAAAACAAGCTGATTTTCGACAATTTATTCAACCAATTGAAATTGTACGTTCAGATTTCGTAACAACATTTGGTGGAAATGAAACAGTAACAATTGATGGTCATCATATTCAATTAGATTTTTATTCTTCAACAACCGATCCTGATATAGCTGAATTCGATCGTCGTAAACTTAATTTTACTTTAATATGTTATCCAGAAGATATTCAATCATCTATATTCATTCCTAATACACTTCAATTAGGTTCATCAAGACCAACAGCAACTAATCCACAAAATCTTAATAATTGGTTTATAAAATGGAATGATTTAACATTAGCTACACGTCGTTCAGAATTAAATATTCAAATATATGAAAATCAATGTTTTACAGCAAAAGCACAACAAACAAAAACAAAAGAATTAATTCATTTTGATCCAAAAACAAAAGTATTTAATATTAGTGAAAATGATTTAGATCTTGATAATAAAACACTTCATTTCTTACTTATTATTCGACATGTAAATGATGGAAGACAATTAATTACACGTTTAGAAGTTGATAAACAAATAAGTTATGCATTTGATACGGCAGATTTAAGTGCACTAGAAGAAGTAATGGGTAATTTAGATGATTTAGCTTCAGCAAATCCAGAAAAAGCAGTACAATTAATCACCGGTTTAGCAGATAAACTTAATGAAATGAGTGATAATTCTGTAAGTGAAATTTTGTTTTTCTTTCTTTAAAACGAATATTTTATTTTAAAATAGACTATGGGAGAAATGAATGATACAGAAGCGAAAGCAGTCAATGATCGAATGGCGGCTGTAAGTTTGAAAATACTTCAATAGAATTAATATAAAGATAAAATATTTAATTTTAGATGCGATCAAAAATGTTATCATCAATGGATACAGTCTTAGACTCTGCAAATGATCCAACTATGGTCGAAAAAGCACTTAAAGCTAGTGCAACAGTGACAGCTAATAGCGAACAAATGCCATTGAATAATCAAGTTTGATTATTTTCTGATTTATTTTATTGTTTTCCTTTTATAAAAATATGATTTATAGGAAAAAGGAGCTGGTCTTATTGAAAAAGTGGGTGCTAAAGTAAAAGATATGGAATCAGCAGATGAAAATACAGTCACTGAACTTGCTACATGTTTGTCTATGCTGTTGTTCTTTTGTCTTCATTTGAAAAAAGTTTCTTTGATTTTAGCGTTAATGGATGTTGGTGGTAATGTTCTACAAGCTGCATCAAAAACTGTTTCAAAAGATCAAGAAAATGATCCTGGTGCTGTCATTGAGGTTAATATAAATTTTCTTATTATTAATTTCATATTTATTTGAATAATATATATATATATATATAGAATCTTGAATCCGATATGAAAGCATCAGAAGAGGATGAAACTGATACAAAAGTTCTTTATGCTCCAACAACATTTTATGATGCATGTGATGAATGTGATACATTACCTGAAGAACGATGGGAAGAACTTCGACATAAATTAGAAGATGACAAGAAAACAATTATTGAAGGACGAGAACGAGTATTTTATTTTATTTTTTATTTTCTGTATTCTATGAAATTATTTTTTTTTTTGCCTTTCTTAGGCTTCAAATATTGCTAAACGAAGTGCTGGCGGTTTATTTACAGTTGGTGATGCTTTAGTTAATCGTTCATCAACAAATGATTCAAAAACAATTGAAAGTAAAACAATGGCAATGAGTTTTGGAAAAGCATCTCCTGATGGTATGAATCAAATATCTTTTATATATCTGCTATGAATTTCAAAATATAATACGCTTCACTGTTTTTTTGAATAACATCTGATAGAAACATCATAGACACCTGCAGTTTTCACCATTCAAGAGACAAAATTCAGCATAATCAAACTTTGACTGACTAGCAATTCCAATCAGATGAATTCTTAGTGGAGATTTCTGAAGCTATTTTCCTTACAATTTAGAATTTTAATAGAACGAATTTATAGAAGTAATTCTTCTATTTCGATCTACGTAAAGCTGACACTCTTAATTTGTTCCGATTCAGAGTTATAAGACTTTCCCTAAGATCACCTGGAAATGCAGCTCGATAGAGTTAATTTATCATGCTGAAACGAATAATGAAATTTGTTATTATGTTCGAAGATGATCTGATTCTATTATCTCTATATTTCTGAACTTTCATAATCACCCTTCGTGTAACAAAATAGTCAACATTTCTTAAAAGAAACAGACTACGAATGTCGGCATTCAGTAGATCGAAGGAGAACAATTTTTTCTACGGATTAGTTCTACCAAAAAGTGTAAATTGAAAGGAAAGCAGTTTTAGAAATTTCCGTCAGAAACTTATCTTATTCATCAATTGTTGGCTAGTCAAATTTCAATGGCTCTAGGTCTTCTTTCTGAAATGGTGAAACTCGCAAGTCTCAAAGATGTTCCTATCAAAAGTTATTCAAAAAAAAAACAATAGAGCACATTATATTTTGAAATGAATAGTAGATAAAAAAAATCTTTTTTTCTTTAAAAGGTAAATCAAGTATATCCGCTGGTGAAACAAGTATTCGTTTACCTGGTTTATCGGATTTAAATTCGGATTCTGATTCATCAAATGTTTTTACTAAAGTTCTCGAATCGAAAGATAATCCCTATGCAAGTGCACATGGAAATTCTCATGTACAAGGAAGTGTAGTAACTATTATTTTATCACGACCAGATGGAGGAGAAATACCAGTAACAAATACAACTGCACCAATATCAATTCGTTTAACAAGACCAGTTGATAAACGACCAAAATTTCAAGAACATGAAGTACATGGAACATCATTTCAATATCATAAAGTTAGTTTACCTGAAAATCAAATGACATTATCAATTTATGTTGCTCCAAATAATTCACCAATGGATACATATGCTATTTATATTTCATTTGATACAAACGAAACATTATTAGAACCACCAACAGAATCAAAATTTGATTTACTTTTTGTTTTACCAAATAAAACAGCTTTATCATCAACATCAGATATTAATTTAGATGATGAATATGAATTAAGACATACAATTTTTATGCCACCAGGTGTTCATCTTGGTAATGGTACTTATATTATTGGTATTAGATTAATTAGTGAGTATATCGAAAAAAAAACAATTGTTTTTGTTTTTGATAATATAATGAATTTTAGATGCAAGTACAACAATGAATTTAACGGAATATAATTCGAGTTATACAGTAAATATGTATGTATCAAAATGTCAATATTGGGATGACAAACGATATGTATGGAGTTCAGATGGATGTGAAGTAAATTATATTGATTTTGAAAATTTGATATATTAATATATTAAATGTATTTATATATAGGTTGGACCTTTGACAACATTAAAATCTACGGAATGTCTTTGTAGACATTTAACAACATTTGGAGGTGATTTTTATGTTCCACCGAATACAATTGATTTCAAAACAGTTTTTAAGAAATTTAAAAAATTACATGAAAATGCTGCTGTATTTAGTACGGTTATGGTTATTTTTGGTATCTATATTATTGCAGCAATTTGGTCAAGAAGAAAAGATAAACAAGATTTAATTAAAGTAAGTTGTTTAAAGTCATTTCATTCAATTTAAATAACAAAAATAAAAATAATCTTTGATGATCATTAGTTCATGATATCTGATGATTAATGACTATGAGAAACCCTAAGAAAAATATCGTTTTTAGAGAGACTAATCAAAGTTTAGATACAATAGTGGAATTTCGAGTTGTTAATAACAGAAAACTAATCATAAATAGAAATCTCTATCTATGACAGTCTATCATAATGAATTGTTTCGATTATTAAAACGCTTGTTAATTCTTATTTGCTTGCAAGAGAACACCAGATTTGAACATATTTTCATTATGAAGTATATTGGCTCAAAAATTATTGTTAAGTATTCTTCTACTATAAACACATATGTATTTATATTTTCAGTGGACAGCATCACCACTAATGGATAATCTTCCAATTGATTCTTATCATTATTTAATCACGGTTCATACTGGTGTCGGTAAAGAGGCTGGTACAACATCAAATATAAGTTTTGTTATGTCTGGTGAATCAGCTGATAGTGGTGTACGAAAATTATCTGATGGAAAAATTCAAGTAAATTCTCTAAAATATTTGAACGTTTATTATAGTTTTCTTCGTTAATCAAATAGATGAAATGGTTTTTTTGTCTATAAATATTCAATTTTATTTGACTTTTATCCACTGATAACTTCACCCTAAATAACAATATGAATGAATCGAAAAATCAGATGTTTTTAGTTTTATTGAATTCAATTGAAGAAATCTTTTACAAATAAACTTTTTGTACATCATTCGATTCTTTAAGGATATTTTTCATCGTTTTTGACTATCTCCAGTTTAACAAGACGATATGTTCAATCATATTGGAATATTTATCACTAATAGAATTCCTGAAATAGAAGAAACATATTTGAGAAAAAAAGTTTAAAGAGAGGTTTCTGTTACTTTTTTGGGAAAACTCTTGTTCTACATAGAACCGCATTATATCACATGATGACTTCCATGAGACTTTATCCAATTGGGCAGAAAACGCTTTTGGCCGTACGTATAATGGTATATCTCATTGCTTGTTTTGTTTTCTTTTTTCGAAAATCTGATTTTCGGAATTTTTTTTATGCAAGAAATACATATATATTTATTTTATCAATTGGACTCCGCACAGACTTCAAATGAACAGCAAGTGATAGTCCTAATGTAAATGAATCATTTCATTTCTGACAAGAAACGTACACTTTCTTTCTGCATTGCTTTTCTTAATACAGTCAAATGTATTAATAACACATAGGAAAGACAAAAGGGAAATTATAAAAAAAAAATCGATATTTCTATTAATAGGAATTTAAATCAGGAAGTGTTCGAAATTTTGTTATGAGTGTTGAATCTCAACTTGGTCCATTACTTTATATTCGTGTTTGGCATGATAATTCTGGTATGAAAGATAAAGCATCTTGGTATTTAAATATGATCAATGTAATGGATTTACAAACTGGAGAAAAGTATATTCTATTATCAGTTTTTATTTTTTTTTATTCAAAAATTTTTTGCTTTGTTTTTAGGAGTTATTTTATTTGTGATAATTGGTTTGCTGTTGAAAAAGGTGATGGTCTTGTTGATCGTGTTATTCCATTAGCATCATCAAAAGAATTAAAAAGTTTTGCTCATCTTTTTACTCAATCTGTTAAGAAAAAATTTAGTGATGGTCATCTTTGGTTTTCAGTATTTTCACGTCCAGTTCGAAGTAATTTTACACGTTTACAACGTATTTCATGTTGTATATCATTATTATTTTGTACAATGATATCAAATGCAATGTTCTATCGACAAGATACAAATGCAACAGGAAATAAAGCTGGTGTTTTAATGAAAATTGGTCCTATTCAATTTACATTAACACAACTTTGGATTAGTTTTATTGGAACATTAATTGTTTTACCGGTTAATTTAATTATAGTAACATTATTTCGTAAAGCAAAATATAGTCAAAAAACATTAATAACACATCAATTGAAAGAAACTCAACGTCGAAATAAACGATTAGAAAAAGATGAACAATATGAAAAAACAACACGGTTTGTTTTGAATGAAAGATGACTCGAAACTTTTTCATAATTTTTGACTAAAGAAATGAATAGATGTAGACTTCTAGAAAAAGATTTCTTCTATCTTCTAGTAGCATACGGACAGTAGAACCTGACAATACATATACCGTATTGGATGGCTGAAGTCTTTCTCTAGGAGCCACCATATATGCCCGCTTTGTAGTCAAAAATTTCTAGTGATTTTTAATTTGAAAAGAAGAATGAATTTATGTTTAGATTTTTCTCACGAGCAAAATATCGTTTAAAACATTCGAAAAAACTTGATGAAGAAGAAATTGAACGTATTGGAGCAATACCTTCAGTTGAAGATAAAACACGAACACTTCCACATTGGACAATTTATATTGCATGGGGATGTAAGATAAACAAATTGAATTTCATTTGTGTTTAAGATTATTATTACTTTTTTTGTTGTTTTTTTTTTGTTAAGTGGTTATATTGAGTATTCTTACATGTTCATTCTTTATCATCTTATATTCATTGGAATGGGGTGCTAAACGAGCTAATGAATGGTTAATAACAATGATGCTTTCATTTGGTCAATCAATACTTGTTATTGATCCATTGAAAGTATTTCTTATAACAGCAATAATAAGTTTTCTTATACGTCGTCCATATGATGATGAAACACTTGATTTTAATGATCCTTTTACAGGAGCATTAGTATCAAATAATAGTATTGTTGAGAATGATGGTCAAGATATTTATAGTGATTCTCAAATTAAAGGTAAAATTTTAATTTATTTCATTTAAGCCATGCTTTACTAGAACTTCCAATTTTTGTACAGACAGTTGGTTTTTGAGACTCATATATGGTTGGTTAGCTCAAGTTTTCCACTTTCAAATATATTATTATTCACTAGTTTTATGATGAATGTTGCAGGTGCTGCAGAAGTTATCTTGAAAAACTCTTTATACGAAGGATGGTCTTCGAGCTTTAGTCGTTAAAGTCTTTTAAGCTCCTGTTTAGGTCTGCAACCTAGATCTCTTGACCAATTGAATATTTTGGACTGAAATTTTTACTGTAGACCTTCTAGATCTGGATACGTCATCTGAAAATGGGCGAATACCGAGTATTTAGTTTGTTTTAGAATTGATTGAATTTATTTCAACCATCGAATTTATCTACGGATAGGATATAATAGGTTTTAACTGTATCAAAAGAAAGTCCTCATCCTCAGTTTTTAAGTACTTGCCTTCACCTCAGGTTATTCTATTTAATGATAAAATAAATTATGCGATTGATACAAAAAAAATCCAAAAAATAAATTCTTGAAGTTACTATTGAAAAGAAAAACATATATTTCTTCATCTCTTATATTAGAAGTGGCTCGTCAACGTCGTATTCAATTATTTGATTTACGTCCCATTGATTCAAATGAAATGTCTCGTGCTCGAGAACAACGTTTACGTGAAATAAAAATGGGCGAAATTATTCGTGAAATAGTTGTTTATATATTTTTTACAGTTGTTTTATTATTTCTCTCATATCAAGCACGAGATACAAATTCATATGGTTTATATCGTGATACAAAAAATTTATTTATAACAGATGATTTTCATGGTGTTGATTCATTAGGGACATGGTGGAATTATTGTGATAATGTTTTATTAAAAGGTCTTTATGCTCAAACATGGTATAATAATAAAAGTTTAACATGGAGAGAAAAATTAACAACTGGAAGTCGAGTTTCAATGCGTGTTGGTGCACCAAGAATTCGACAATTACGTGTAAAAGAAAATAGTTGTCGTGTTCATCGACGTGTTAAACATATTATAAGTCATTGTCGAGACGATTATAATTGGTTTGATGATGATACAAAAGATTATACACCAAGATGGGAACAAGTTTTAAATAAAACAGCAGCAAAAATGACTGATGAATCAAATGATGGAGCAAAACGATGTAGAACTCCATGGTGTTATCAAGTGAGTTTTATATTCATTATGTTTTTGATACAAGAAGAACCTAAATATATTGCTAAGAGAATCTTCATTGATATGACTTTGTTTTGAGGTTAGACTTGAATTCATCTTGCAGAACTAATATGATTATTGAGTCTGTTTTTTACATAAGAAGAATTGATTATTTCAATTACGATTCAAATCTTTGTATTGATAAAGATCAGAATGAGATAGACTATTGCAACAATTCCAAAAGTTAAGAATTTTTCTATTTTAAAATATAAGTACAATGATATCGGTTGTCTACAGAATATCTAAGATAGACTACAATTATGTCGTAAAAGTTCAATATCTCGTGAGATATGAGCTGAAGAGATGAAATCTTATTTGCATATTCATAACTGTTTAGTGCTAATATACAATCTTTCTAAACACAGCAAGTCTCTTCCTAATGAAAAAGGAAAATAATGAGTGACAAGTAGAAATATTATACTTACGGACTACATACTTTAATAAACTTCTATGCGATGTTTAACATCATCCCAAGTACAATAAATAAAAAAAAAAAAAAGATGCTAAGAAAAAATGTTAGACTACAATAATCAAGATTCTGATAAAAAAACATTATTGAAACATAAGAACATATAATTTATCATTCTTTGGTACTGATACAAATATAAGTAATATACTCATATTGATTGATATGCCTATCTGTATTTTCATTGTCACTTTCCCATATACGAATCCTAACGTTGATCTTGAATACTGAACAAAGTATTTTCGAAAGAAAAATAGAAAATTATAGACTGAGTGAGTTCCATATTTTAACTGACAAAGATTTCAAGCGATTGTTACCGCAATTTCACTGTACGCGGTCGATTACGATAAGCTAGGATATTAATATGAGCTGTATCTCTTCGTAATATACAGTACTGCATGCGGTCATAAAACACCGGTCTGGTTTACATTAAAATACGATGCGTAAATAGACCGTATACGTAAGGAAAGTTTGGCTGATAAACCAGAGATGCTCGTTGCGACTGGAAATTTGCCGCTACTGTGATAGTTTTCGAGAAACTTTTCGAAAGTTTCTTCTATCACTGTGCTAAATTAATGCAGTTAGATTGAATCCATCAGATTTGCCACGAGTCTACCTATCTAACTTGTGGACACTCAAATCAGATGCAAATTCATACAAGTTGACAATCTCTCTAGAAAGTAGCTGCCGTTGACATCATTACAATGACAGAGCGGCTAGAGCAACGTCACCATGGATATCTCTATAGCAAAAATTTATTTATTTTTTATTTATTGTTTTTTTTAGAGTAGTGCTCGTACAAAAAGTGGTCCTCTAAAAGCAATTTATAAAACATATAAAGGTGGTGGCTATGTTGTATCATTAGGTCGAACATATGAAAAAGCTCGATCACTTATTGAAACACTTCGTTCAGATACTTGGCTTGATCAATTAACACGTGCAGTTATTATTGATTTTTCACTTTATAATGCAAATGTTAATTTATTTGTTGCTGTTACACTTTCATTTGAAATGACATCAATGGGTTCAATTATACAAGATTATCAAATAAAAATTTTTCGTTTATATGATCATATTGGTGGTTATGGTATTCTTGTTTATTTATTTGAACTTTTATTTGTTATTTTTACAATTTATTCTTCTGTACATGAAATATTATTATTAATTAAACAAAAACGAGAATATTTTAATAAATTCTGGAATGTTATTTCATTTATAACAGCAGTATTTAGTATAACAGTAATGATTATGTATGGAACTAAAAAAACATTAACACGATTAGCTATTCGATCATTAAGAAAAACAGAAATGGGTAAGTAGATATAAGACGAATGAACTGCGTTTTTTTTTTGTTTTTAATTTGATTATTTTTCTTAGGTGAATTTGTTAATTTTAATGCCATTGGGAGTTTTGATGAAGTTTATTCATATATTGTTGCATTAGTAACATTTTTTACAATGCTTAAATTTTTAAAATTACTTCGTTTTAATAAACGTATTGGAATGTTATCACAATCACTTAGTTATGCTCGACAAGATTTAAATTCATTTGCAGTTGTTTTTGCTATTTTTATGATAGCATATGCACATATGGGTTTTGGTTTATTTGGTCGTTCACTTCAATCTTATAAGAGCTTTTTTACTGCATTAACAACTTGCTTTCGAATGCTTTTGGGTGAAATTAATGCTCCAGATATGCTTGCTGTTAGTCGAGTCTATGGTAAGTTAAGAAAAAGAGTATCACATTGAAAATACTTCGCTTTTTACTTTTTCTTATTCTTAGGTTCATTTTATTTTCTATCATTTATAACTCTTGTCTTTATTGCATTGTTAAGCATATTTTTAACAATGTAAGTATGATTGATAACTGAGATAGGCTTGTAAAAATATGTTGTTGTTTGTTTTTCTTTTTATTATAGTTTGAATGATTCATTTGCACATGTTAAACGTGAATTAGCTGCTTCACAACAGAAAAATGAAATGATGGATTTTATGTGGTCTGCATTTCGAAAAGTTGCAGGTATCAATAATAAGAAAACAGCCGAAGATAATGATGAGATAATGAAAAATAATATAACAACAATGCTTGATTCAATGAATAAGAATTCTGATGCTCCATTGGCTAAATTTGATGCTGAAGATCTTTAAATTAAATCAATAGAGACAATATTAATGAGAGACTAAATATTATTTTATTCTAATTTTCAATTGTATGTTTGTATGCTTAAATATATATATATATATTCAACTAAGAATAATTTTTCGTCAATAAAATTGGCTTGCTCGACAAAATTTTTGCTTAATGAAAGTAATAGAAGAGACGAGCATATCTTAAAATACACATTGACTCAATAATATTGAGGAGAAACATGATCAATTAATCACACTTTTAATCTACAACTTAAGTAAATTAATTGGAGCGTACAATATGAGATGTTTACGGCACTCTCCTTGAAAATCGTTTAAGCTAAGAAATATGCTTGATTTGTCCTGTTATCTTATTTGACATTGGAGATCACTAATTTGTACAATTCTACATAAGAAGAAGAAGAAATTGTTATGATTTAAACAACATCAATAACCATCAATTCAAAATCTAATAATTGAATAGTGAATTATTTTGAATATTGTTGAGATTACAGAGAGAATATGAATTTCAAACACTTCTAATAAATCATGTATTTCCTTCTATCATCATAAATCATTTATATTTTCTGATGAGTCAAGTTTTTTGACGTCGAAAATTTTTCTGGGCAACATATACCCATTTGTTTGCTGATGAGAACATCTCTTTGATGTTTTAATTGAAGTTTATTTAAGAATTCTAGTGTTCTACTGATGTGTAACTTTGCCATTGACTGAGAAAGAAAATTCTTTTAGTAACTTCGTTGAAGTCTGTTCCAGATCTCTATTTCTAATTTATCTTTTACTACGTAGTTATTTAAAAGTGTCAAAGCAATAATTCCATGGATATGATAATTATTATCTAATATTTCGAAACAAGTAGAAGAAAAATAGCAGTGAAAATCTGAAATATGTTTGTCTTTTGATTAAAATGGAAGTTGAAAAAGTATTAGATCAAGCGCCATGAAATTATACATACTTTAGACTTAACAGTTGTTGATGATTCTTTTTGTTCTTATGATAAGATTGTTATTTTAGAATAAAAGTAATAGATAACGGTGTTAGATCAGAAAAAAGAGAATTATGATCAAAATAAGACTCTTGTTGAACATCTTGGTTTTTGACTTGATAAGTTGATGGTAATTATAGCTAATCATTTAGTTGAGCAATGTCTTTCTCTACCTGTTTCACTTTTTTGTATTCTGGTGTATAGTTGTGTTTGTAGGTTGATAGATTTTCATTGAAATAACGAAGTCCTTCTAATGGATTGTTCAATTCTCTATAAGATATGTCGATATTCTTAAAATTATTTACTATATAGATATAATCAGGTGGCAATATATGAAGTTAAAGTTGAAGCACTTGGAGTTCATAAAATAATGCATCTTTGATTCTGTCATACTCGCTATTAAAACAAACCATGGATATGAGACAATCAGAAGTGATTTGATCATCAGATGGTATTGAATTTCGATCATTGTATTTAAATACTTTTGAGACATTTCTAAGGCTTTGTTCAGTACAGTGTTCCTTCTGTAAGTGTCAGTAATCTATTATCCATTTCAAAATAGAAGAAGGGTGATTGTTTTTTGAATAACTTTTTAACGGAAATAGCTATCGGTCTGTGGATTTCATCATTCGATAGAAACGAGCATTCTGCATCTTTCTATAGATGGTTAAAAAAGTCATCTTATGATTCTGATGAGCAGTCAATAAAATTCAAAGAAGTATTTAAAGTGCTATAAAAGTTGTATGGAATTTCAATTGTAATTAGTGCATTAGATTTGCCAGCTCAAGATCTACAATTTTACACAAACCCAAAATTTTTATTTTGTTCCATTCAAAACTTATACACCTCACACTGATGGTCAAAAACGCTTGGAACATCCTTTTTTTGGCTAGTTTTTTAAGTTTTCATAATGCGATGTCTATAGGTTTTCGATCATTCCGAATCAAACAAAACTATTCGTATTGTAACAAAGTCATTATTTGTCATGTAAAATCAGTGCTAATTATATTACATCACAGATTTAATATCTTCGTCGCAAACTGTAATGATATAACATAGTCCTACATGTTGAATATCTCTTTAGTATA
>CAJNSZ010001805.1:0-15074 GCA_905329745.1 Rotaria sp. Silwood2
GTATTGATTGAATATAATTTTCAGATCACCATTGATTATTTTGACATTGTTATCGACAAGCTTAGCAAAAATGGATGACCATTCAACGATAAGTACATGTTTGGACCTTCCTGTGAATTTAAGTCAAGTAGAAAACTTGTGGTGTCCGAATGATTATGAACGTAGTGTTCTAAAAGAATATATTGATTTTATATTTAATGATCAAACTAGCGTCATACCAACAACATTACCATTGCCGATGATGACTGACAAGAAATGTCTTGACAGAATCAATCCTCTTCTAATTATTGTTCTCATTGGGATCTTATTATTAGTTGCCATGAACCTTGTCATGGTCTCTATAATAACACATGCAATCTATCGTACTAAAACTGGTCAACGACAAAATCATTCACCACAATATGATAAAATCATTTTGAAAGACAATGATATTCAACGAGATAGACATGGACGATTTCATGTTAAAAGAAATCAAAACAAGAAAAATCCAGGTCGATCTACTCGTACTTAGCGAATTATCAAACTAGAACCATATGATACGAAACAAAAGTAAATCAATGATGACTATTCCTACGGATATGTTATCTATTTCCTTTATGTTTGATTTAGATTCGAATAACAATATTCGTCATCCATTATTTTACATACTATCGATCACACACAAGAAGAAAAAAAACCTTGTATTTAAGCAAGAAAGAAAAAACAACTATGACAACATCTTTTTGGCTACGACCGTTTTAGTATCTATCACATGTGCTTCATTGTATATCGTTTTATTAGTTGAATCGAACGTTAACCTTGTGCGACAATTAAAATTTCTTCTTTCCTTTTTTTTTTTTTATTATTATTCTAGATAAATTAAGTCATACTATTATTCTAATTGAATACTCATCAATACGTGAACCATTTCTTCAATGATCTACTGAACAAAAAAGAAAGCAAATGTGATCGAGAATAATTTCATTAATCATAAGAATCAAGTCATATTCTATAGAAAACAAAAACAACCTACTGATTTACTTCAATATCATCTTGATTGGAATGAAGAACCCACATTGATTCAACTGATTTCATTATTGAATCATTTTTATAAAACATTGTATCAATACAATTTGCATGAATGTTTGATGCATCTTGTCGAACAAGTACAAACAACCTTAGACGATTTACTCCGTACCCATTCTATTATGAATCAATCGTAGCAATATACACAAATACAACCAATCAGAACTCGAACTCGTTATGATCTATAAGAATAATCTAACAATACATATGTCACCTTATTTAAGTCATTTATTCACGTATGTTTTTAATGAACCAGCATATTGGAGAACATAATCAAACGGTACTAATCTTGTTCAAGCATTTCAATCATAGTTCAAGAGAAAAAATTATCTTCATTCAATGACTGTGTTTTATACTCATCCAACATTGATCATTATACGAATTATAACGTCCTTCTTTAGTTCTACTCATCAATGAAATCCATTAATATACTAGTAGATATTCGTGAGAACAATGTGTTTCATTCTAAGTAGTGACATCTGAAAAAACAATTCTATCCAATGGCAAAGAAAAACAAAAGCATAAAGAACATCAATACTGAACAATCATTGGACAGTGAACTGATTCATTGTCAATGTCCTTTCTTTCTTTCTCTCTTTCTCTCTTTTCTGCATTGTACAGCATCGACTTTTATTGTATTGACTCTTCTACGTGCAACTAGATGTTATACGAATGTCTCTGATTTTAAGAATGAACTTCAACATATTCAATTATCATTTCAATATAATCGATTTTCAAATAATTTTATCACCGATGAAATTCAATCATTTCTACATGAATTTGGTGCACGTACATTGAAGAAACATTATGGTGAACAAGATGATGATCAATTTCTTTATGGTTCTTTGCGACAAAATGTCGAGATATATAATCAACGACAGAAAGAAGCAAAACTCAAACGATGTCAACAACTTTTTAATCAACGTTGCCGACGTTCATAAAAATCAGGATAAGCCATCTGTAGAATAATTCCATGTCGATCTTCTCAATGGAATCTTTACATTCGAAACAAATTCTGTGAACTATTTCAAATTGATAAGGATAATAACAACACAAAAATAATGAAAACCATTGGCATTACATATATTAAAACAAAAAACACCCGCTTATGATCTTTCGACTGAACATTTTTTCTTCTTTATGTATTTAACCGTAGTTTTACTTGTCGATGAAAGAAAAAAAAACACATAGAGTTATTTTATTATCTTAATTAATATTCACTTTCTATACCTTAGTAGTTCAATCTATTCATTACAATTTTCCTTTTCAGATAATGCTCTGGATTCCAATGGCACTACACACACACACATACACGCACAAACTACGTAGCTATCACATGAACGCCATGTTGCTATATAAAACTAGTGAAGGTTAACACACAACAGCGGCTATAAACGGCATTTCTCATTGATTGCTTCGTTTTCTTTACGAACAGTCCTTTGAGAACCAATTGGTCATAGGTTCGATGAGACACGATTCGAAATGTGGACAATATGGCCAACTAATGCAATGCGTTTCATACTTAAACTTAAAGTTCTATTTCTCGTTCGTTATCCTTTCATTGACCGATTTATCCTTGACTTTCGAAACAAACACAAACAATACAAAAAATGCAATAGAAAGGTAAGCTCGTGCTTGATTTACATGTTTGACATATCCGTGCACATTATCACATATAAAAGAAGCGCGAAAATTTCAAACAAATGTCAAACCTGTCTGATGCCGTCTCGTCAATCATTCTATATTTTGTTTTCATTAGCAAAAATAGAATACCACGCATATGTCATATGACGATATCTGTAATATTTTATATTCAATATTTATTCCAGTTATACATTGTTTATATTTTATCAACACACATATATATATATATATATATGTCCAAAATTTCATTGATCGATCATTCAATGCAAACATATCAATCACCATCATCTAAAATGTCGACGATATCCAGGATCGGCTACAGTTCATCGCACGAACAAAAAAAAACTCCACGACTATTCATCGTCACGAGTATCGATTCGACTATAGTCGAATTGTATAATTCTAGTCGTTTCGTCAAATTTTCGAACACTATTTAAAATACGACCAACATACGTTCTTTCATCAATTATTATACTATTATTACGTGCGTTTTCTAATCTTCATCCTCGATTCGATATTCCAATTCATTCATTCCACAACACCGAATTTATCTATTGTATCTTACGGCGATGTCTCATTCATTTTTACCGGCGTCTACTGTCATGATTCATAGGCAAGTACTTGCCGTTTCTTCCATTCGTCGTTCAATCGTATTTTTTACTATTATGCCTCGTCTCATTCGCTCCAAACCATAGTTCGTCTTTATTAAAAAGCGATAATGGATTATTATCATTATTATTATTATTATTATCGACACTAGCATATTTCTACTATAGCCGTTTGTCGTCGTCGCATATAACTGAATCGAAAGCTCAATAGCAGTAGCTATCATTTCGAATCTATTTTTTCCACTACGTATGCAGGTCGCAAAATTATAGTCCACATTCACTTCATTCTCTGACGAAGCACGAATCGATGCATGAGGAAAGATATCTCCGAAAATCTCGTTCAGTATCAACGATACCAATTGCAATTCGTTCTACTACAAGCTGATTATCTTCTATTGGCCAATAAAATTAATCTTTCGAATGGATTCGAACGAGGGCAAAGTAAAGTTGTTTATTTTTTTAGGTCATTTTTTCTTATTTTCGTTGAAAATGATATACATATATTTCTTCTTGGTATTCACTTCTTCTTGTTTTCAGATCACTACGTATATTTTGCCCATTGTCATATATACTCTCAATGAAAACGAATAACAATTTAACAACAATGACATGTTTCGAAATTCCTACGAGTTCTATTGGAGTGGACTATTGGTGGTGTCCGAATGATTATGAGCACAGTGTTCTAAAAGAATATATTGATTCGATATATCGTGGTGATCCTAGTGGCAAGTCAACAACACCCTTACCGATGATAACTGACAAGAAGTGTTCTAACATGACTGATTCTATTTTAATGATTGTTCTTGTTGGACTATTATTATTAATGGTAATCAACCTTCAGATTATCTATTGCATAAACTATTTCGCGTCTCGTATCGCAACTGAACAACGACAAAGTCCGTCTTTACAATATGAAGAAATTATTTTTAACGAGAATGATACTCAACCGGAAAAGGAAGAACGATTTAGGGTTGCAATGAATTTAAATGAGAAAAATCAAACTCGAACTACCCGTGTCTAGATAATCATCGAAACAGAAAAGAAAAAACGACGGTACAAGAAAATGAACATCGATTCTAGTTTAACTTATTTTATTCTTACTTGAACGCTCATTTGATACACTGGTATTTGTTTATCATCTATATCTGTGCACGATTATTATTTACCGTACCATACGCATGAATTACCGTAGATATAAATTATTCTCATTCGTTGTATACAAAACAATCAAATTTCTCTAAAGTATCCAATTTTTGTTATACTTTCATATGGACATATCTCATTGTCCAGAGTACTTATCAATGGTTTTTATGTTAATTGGTTTACATTTGTTCTTGTGGGATAGCTACAAACATAGCAACTATATGTATATCTATTTAGCGACGTACACATAATGAGAAGGGTTATATAAAACTCTATCATGTATACTAATATGAATAATAATTAATTTTTAATGAAGTATTAAAAAGTTCAAAGAATATCTACTATATGGAAGAAAAATTTCATTTACTTTTGAACAAGTTTGATTTCTTTGATTGTCATACAAATCCATTATAAGGAACTCGAAAAGTCACTTGATGAGGTTTTTTAGTGTAGTCAAAACATATCGTCGTGGTCGTCGCCGCTTTTACGTGCCTTAACTCTAGGTTTTGTTTTTCATTTCAATGAATGGAAATTTATTACAGTACAATCCAATGGCGAAGCGTTTCTAGTATTGTTATTTTTATTGAGTGAACGAAACAAAAAGCACCGTTGCTATCAACTATCTCATTCTGCAAAGATAAGCAGTTACATACTAATGCCCCTAGTCGAATTTTTCTTCGAGAGAAATATCTCCTTAACTTTGGTCATAGATTATCATATCATATTCACTTCATATTAATCCTGATTGTAGATTATTCATTTTATTCAACACTAGTGATGTCATCATTCAACGGTCGTCCACGACATCAATTAACAGATTCGTATCGTCAGCCAAATATATTTATTAGTGAAAGATCCGTCGGTTCCAACACAGGATCATCATCGATTTTCTTACAACAACAACCAATGAATCAAGTTGCTTCATCTAATTCATCCTTGATCGAATCCTGTCAACATTCAAATATGAAAAAAGAAGAAGAAGATCTAATGGAAACTATCGAACGATTAATTCATATATTTCTATCTCGACCTGGTCGACGTCAGCCACATAAGAGTTTCTTTCGTTGGACCGTCAATTGTGGTGCTATACCCTCTTATCACATCATGCTTACCATTGATCAAGATTCTCCGTCATTGTCATAAATTTTACTTGATATGAACGACTATCATCAACATCAAACACGCTTTATTGGTTTTCCTTCTTTTCTCTTTCGTTTGAATCAACGACATCGAATATGCTCTGATCGACTTTAGCAGATTTTGATGTGCGTTCGAATTGAACAAAAACTTTTGAGTTTTCTTCTCTTCCCATTTTTTCTCCATTCATATCTAATTAACAGGAATTAATGCTGTTTCCATTTTTCTTCTTCTTCTTCTTCTTCTTCTTCTTCTAGATAACAATTCATGATCGAGTCCGAATAGGATCAATGTACAACAATGTTCGATGAATGTAAATTCCGGAAGATGCTTATGGGTGAGACAATGCTATCGTTTGTTAATTTGATCGTCTATTACAAGTGAACAAAGTGATCGCATCATCCATTCTGTGGGTATGATGTTCTGAAAATGATTGATGACATGAATGAACTAGCTATTATTACCAGAATGATTGAAACACGTAAGTGTGAGGAAGAGAAATAATACCGAAATAGTTCAAGAATTTCATTGCTTGAACAACTTTAAATGAACACAAACTAATGACAATATCTCTTCCGATATCAACAAGATGCATGGAGATTCGTGAAAATAATGCCCACTATAGGATACATTGATGTTGCATATCTTTTTGGGTAAAACTACAGTTGGAAAACTCATGTAAGAATCTAATAGCTTGGGATTCGAAAGCAATTTCTCTTTTCCGATACACATCTACACGTAAGATTGACGTTTTTTTTCCTGAAAATAAAACCTACTAAAAATAAACTCATTTGTCTTATTAATTTTTGTATCAAAAACAACTATGGTTACTAGTTGTAAGAATTGTTGAAGAACTTTTTGTTCTATTCTATGAGCGTATTATATCAGTGCATTGGATTCCTTGAGAGGATGGATTGTAGCCTTTTATTTATGCAATACTCTTCAAAGTTACTTATATCATCTAATGATTGTCATTCAATGTATCTTCAGTGTACTGTGTTGAATAGTGTGTCGAAATCGATTCTTTCATGGACCGCATGAAACAAGAATTTTTCTTTTCTTCTTTAAAAAATCTACTTATCATTTAAAACTAATAATCAATACAAGAAATATCGACTATCTTCCATTGATATCAATAGATCTTGTTAACGAATTGCCAAATATACTTTGCTGATCACTTTACTCTGTATTCTATTATCAATGTCTTCCCAAAGATGTTTTTTCAACATTTACTTTCGACCCATGTTTTACCATCGAATTCATCAAATAATTCGAATTGAATTCATATCTTTTTCATATATCACAGTCTTTTCTTTTGTACTCAGATTCATTCGAACGACTCTTCAACCATCTTTTCTGTCTGTTTTTCCTCTATTCAATAATTTCAGTGAATTTTATCCACTTTTAGCCAATATACCTTGTAAGCATTGATTCATAGAATGCTTTCTATTTTCTATTTTATTTTGATTCATAGTAGATTCTTCTGTAATAACACCGATTTCGAGTTAGATTTTTCTAGAGAAAACTTTATTGATTTGCCAAATAAACATAATTTATATAAAATAGAAAAATTACGAGGAAATGTCATCGTTTAATATTCTAGATTATACTATAAGACGAAAATAAATTACCTATTTATTCATTCGACGATGGCTGCATGTATGAATGAGTTCACAACAGTAAACATCGATCTTACTTCAGATAACGAGAAGAAGGAGAAGGTGAGTGACCATATCATTTTTCTTCTTTTTTAAATTTAAATGTTGTATTGCAGTTCTTGAACATGGAATGGTGTAATGATGTATTTGATATTCTTAATGAAGATGATGAAGATCTTGAAAGTATCATGGAAGAATATAATCAAGATTTTGATTTTGATTATTTAAATACGACTATAGATGAAGAAGAAATGTCCATCGAAGAGGAAGGCGACGAAGAGAACAATATCATTAAAAATGAACAGAAGCATGAAGTGAGACATTATCGATATCTCTAGGAGGAATCCATTCTATCTATGATTCTTTGATGGAATTTAGACTATTGGTGAGGAATTTCTACCGCAAAACTTAAGTCAATTATCAACACAAGCTGAAAAGAATAACCGAAAAGAACAAGAAGACTATGTTAATAGTAATAATACACGATCAACATCAGAAGTTGTTTCGAAAAAAATTCGTACATGGTATGATTATGAAAACGAACCAGGTCATCCAATACACGACTATTGCCAAACATTAAACAATATATTCGACAAAATAATAATCGATCATGTAAAAGAAAATATCACGCATATGTCAATTGAAGATGTACGACAATTGGCTATTTTAAAGCATAAGATTGTTATGACTGAACTAAATATAAAACTTTGGACACTCTATCTAAAGTCAGGTACGGGTCAATGGGAAACATTGGAAAGTGTCAACACCAATGTGGATCAACGTGTATGGCCAATGGCTATTCGAAAAATGTTCGCATCGCCATCGACAACCATCGATACGAATCAGAATAATGATCAACAAAAATTATATGAAACGATCGTTTCTCAACATCTAGAACAATTAAATCAACAAATAGAAATCTATCTTATGGAATATCATGACAAGAAAAGTAGTTTCATCGGTCTGACAGATTGCATGGAAAAGGATATTGAAACATTTGTTCAACAACATAGTCTAGTACCATTTAAATTAAAATTAAACTATAAAATGACTATCTTAGAATATGATTACAATGATGAACTACTTGAACGTGAATATTTACGACAAAATCCTACTGATTATCAAGTAAGATAAAGTGTGTGTTGTTGTTTTTTTTGGTTTGTAGATATGAAAAAAATTTGTTCTTCTTTCTAGAAAAATGTTGCTCAACATCTTTATGATATAGCATATACATATGTACAAGCAAAATGCGAATTGATCGAATTAAAACAACGAATTCTTTGTAATAAACCACCAGAATTCATTTATACTAAAGCCTTATCTATGATATCAACATCGATGTTGTACTCGACTACAGATGCTAGTGTGTGTCAACGACACATAGATCAAGAAGAAAAAATCTTACAAGAAACAATAACAGATATGATGACTGAATCGATAACTGAAGCAGAAAAGAAAATTCTTCGATGTCGACAGTTACTCAATGAAGATATTCATCGAGTGTCGATCAATGATAAAGATATGAATGAGAGATTTTCAGAAGAATTAGTAGATCTTATTGAACGACGTGTTAAGATTATTAACCAAAAATCAGATTATATGTCGAATTTTAAAATCAATTATTGTTTACGAAATCATTTCGATGACTTACAAGATACATTGACGATACCGAATATTCGCTTTTCACCGACCATTATTATGGGTACTGTATTACATTTATTGACGGAAGAACAATTAAAATTATTAAATCGTGGACCAACTTATGTTCCACCATGTCAAATGTATGTATCATCATCATGTCTATCTATAAATGAGATCATTCAAAAACAATATAAATCATTACAATATGATTTAAATATTGTTTATGATAAATTGAATGTGAATTTAACTCAAAGAATGCTTATCAGTAAAAAAATTAAAGAAAAACTGACCAATGTCTTTTCTATTTCATTGCCCAACTCTCTACGTGAACGTGCTCTCTATGAAAAACAATTGGTACAATCCATTCGAGAACATTTCAAAGTAAATGATCTGATCTTACGACGAACAGCTGATCAACAAAATGTTTTCTATCTTGGTAATAGAAATGAATTTGACGAGAAAACAAATGACTATATGAAAACAACGGATGCGTTTCAACTATGTGAAAGTGTTGATGAACAAAATCTTCAAACCATGCATAACTATTTAGCAAACAAGATCAAATCATTGAACGAAGACTTTCAAGTGATCTTCTCTCATAACGATTATAAAGATATACGTGACAAACTTTATATCAGTCTGGATAACGTGAAACTACCTTATTTATACTTTTTGCCTGATATATCTCAAGTAAACTAGTTTTCTTATCACTCATTTTTTCGTATGATTTTGTAATTTGGATTCTCTTAGAATAAGGGTCTACGTGTACAACCAGTCGTCGTTGCACAACATAGCATCACAGCTGAGTTAGCTCACTTTTTAGATCAACTATTACGACCTATCGTTCAACGTCAACTTGAATCGACAACATTCGTGAATGGAGCTGATTTTATTCAAAAACTCAATGATTATATTGAAAAATCAGAACATCGTCTACATTCCACAACAAAATTTGCCACTATCAAAATTACAAATTATTATGATATGATTGATCATGATGCAATGCTGATTGCACTTCGAGATTTTTTTCGGTACACCGTCGTGGTACCAGCAATTGGAAATATATCGATTGGTAAAATTTATCGTTTAATTGCTTTATTTCTGCGTAATAATCAATTTTATTATGATCATAAAATTTATTGTTTTGCTAAAGGTAGCCCAATGAGTTTTCCATTGACAGAAACTTTATGTAATATTTATATATTACAATGGCAAAATTTACTCTTTAGACAAAGTTCATTAGAAAATGAATTTTATGGCAGGTCAGTTTCTTTTTTTTTTTTGGTCGGAAAATTAGAAATGCTAAGTGTTGCTGTTACATTTCAGGTGTAAAAATCAACTTCTTTTCACATGGAATGACACACATGAGAAATGTCTTAATATGATTAAAATGATGAGCCGCGAAACGTTCGATCTATGTGTAGACATAGAAACAAGTTCCTGTGCTCGATTCTTAAATGTCTATATTGAAAATCAAAGTGGTGTCTTATATAGTCGTGTATCTCACGATCAAACTCGACAACAATATAGTGTACCCTATGTCGTTGGTAATTCAAAAGTAGCACATAGTCATTGGCTTCGTTCAGCTTTAATTCGTGCTGTTCGTTATTGTACATCGGTCTATGATTTTAATCACGAACGTATCTATCTCGAAGTAACTTGTTTAGCGAATGGTTATCCATTAGAATTTATTGAAAAACGAATCGATCGTTTTTTTAAACAGTTTGATGCTGTATCACTTCGTTCAGTTTTGGATCAAGATGTTTACAAAAAGCTTCGTCAACGATCATTTAATTTCATCAGTGAACAACGACAAGTGTTGAAAACAAATCAAGAATTAGCAAAGAAGAAGCAACGTTTTCGTTTATCCTACTTATATGAATTTGGTTCAAAACATAAATTTAATAAAGAATTACAAGGCATTTTATCTCAGTATTTAAATCCAAAGGATCAATATTCAAATCATAAGAAAATAAAATTTATTCTTACGACAAAATCGCAACATTCATTAAATGCTTTATTAAGTGAACAAAAACCAACACATGACTTATTGAATAAAAATACAACAATGTTTTGATATGCATTTTTTTTCGATTTATTGTCCTTTGCATATAGATATCGTTTGTTTTTGTCTTCTTTGAATTGGACATCATTTACTTTAGCTTAAATCTCTTTTTATTGACTTTTTCAACGATGGATGAATGTTTTTAGTTCTTTATCTGTTTTTTGTTCATTTTGAGTTCGAATTGAGCTACATCAATCATTATGATTGTCAACCACAAAATCGTCTATCTTAATAATTATTGTTCACTCATATGGATCGAATAGAAATGACTTTTCTTTGTTCCTTGCCGTTTTAGATATGGAAATCATCGATGGCAGGCATACGTCTTTCTATATCATAGTACAAATGAATTCTCCAAATCATGATCATCAGGACGACGCAAATCAACAATTATGGATACCTTATATTGATCAACAACATCCCGATCTGCCTATAATACATGTTCGACCATTTCAACATAATTCGCAACCATTGTATTGTATACAACTGAATGATTTAGAAAAATTACATAATTATTTAAAACGAAAAAGATATCGTCTATTAAAGACATTTCATACTAATATCCGATATGCTTGTCATCGAGATGATTTTGATACAAAATCTTATGAATATATGTTACGAACGAAAGCTTATAGTGAACTTGTTAGTTTAGATCAACCGAATTGTCAAGGAAAAGTTCGACATTTTTTAAATATGATGACAAATAACATGAAATTATTACTAGCAAGACTCTATGATCAACGATGGATCACTGCGTTTCAATATCAACAAATGGATATACAACGTTCCATCGTTCGATTAGATCATATTTTTTTTCTTCCTGATACCCATCAACAAGAACAACTTCTCTTCGAACCTAAGACGATTTCTACTTTAAGTCCATTGATGCCGATGAATCGTTATTTATATCGTCTGTTAGCTCCAATCTATTATAATCAAGTTGCTCATCTTATGACTATTGATAAAGGTTCTGATCTCATTCCACGTTTAGAACTCTATCAACAACAAGGTCATTTACAATCGACAACTTATTTAATTACTCTTCATCTAAAAGATATATATACATCGATTCGACATACACAATTACTTCAAAGTCTACGAAGTTTTCTTGATGATTTTTTAAATGAAGAAACAATTGAAGGCATGACTATTTCTGCAATTCTTGAATTAACTAAATTTCTTCTTAATCATCAATATTTCATTTATCAACGTCGTATCTATCAACAAACTATTGGAGGTGGTACTGGTTTATATTTCATTGATCTTCTAATTGATATTTATTTATTTTATTGGCAACAACCATTAGTATTAAATCAAAATCAACATGAAATATATGTACGTCATTTTAATAATCTCTTTTTGACATGGAATGAATCAAAAGAAAAATTTCATCACTGTTTAACTACAATGAATTATAAACATTCATTTCTACAATATGATGTGAATATTCAAACGAATGAAATTCATTATCTTGATGTAGATATTCATCAATGTCTACAAACATTTCATACTCATGTTTATCATGATTGGCAATATGAACCTTATATTTTACCTAATCTACATCAGGATCCATCATTTTTAACACCAGTACATACTCTTCGAATGGCTCTTATTCGTGCTGTTCTATGTTGTTCACAATTACAAGATTTTGAAGACGAACAACAATATATTGAATATTCATTTTTATTCCATCGATTTTCCTTCGATTTTATTCGTAAAGAGATTAAAGGATTTTTTCTTGATTTTAATATCTTCGACCTAAGCATCTATCATAATCAAGTTACGTACGATGAAATTCGTCGACACGTTCGTCAATGGGATCGACAGAAACGAGAAGAAAAACGAAAGCATCTCGATGAAGGACAAAAGCAATGTATTTGGTATATTTATTCAAAATTAAAAGGAGTTGCCTTATATGATGCTCAACAAAATCCAATTCAATTCTTACCACCATCATCTCAGAATGACCCCAGTAGTTTAGATGGAATTAAAATTGAAGTTATTGGTTTACCTAAGTATCCATCCGATACGATATGATCACGTTTAGTACTGAAGAGATGTGTATAAAAATAAAATTGGTTTTCTATGTTTCTTTCTTCTTCTTGAATCGATCAATCATATGTTTCGTTTCTTTTTCTTTTTTTCTTTTTGTTCTAGACTCGTTTTTGTGTGTTTGTGTGCTTGTTTGCCATCGTGAACCAGCATACGTTTACCTAAGATCTATTGGCAGTAGAAGAATTCCATTGACAATATCGTGAACGACGACAACAACAAAGAATAGTTTCAAATCAAGAATCTTCTACTTGAAATACAACCATCATCAAGTATGTTCTCTTTTGATCATGATCAATATCATTCCACGTACTCATGGCTGGAGAATTTTGTGCTGATGATACTGATGAAAATGAGTGTCATAGTGAAGATAAAATCAAACCGAATGATACAGAAAACAGGAAAAGACGAAGAAGATGAAGAAGAACAAGAAAAACAAAACATAGAACTAATTGATTGAAAATGATAGGAACCATATCCAACAAGTCGAACAAATGAACAAAAATAGAACTATTTAGATTGTTTGATTGCTTTTCCTTTTTTTTGCTTTCTATTCATCGATCTATTGTTGTTCTATTGCATCTATTCTAGATATCTATAGTTCAGATTGATCTCAATATTGTTTAACAACGATGGAAGAAATGATCGACAATACTGTACATGAACCAAAAGAAGATGAAGACACTTATATCCATGATTTTGATGATGGTAATGTAGATTTATCATATCATCACAAAGTACCATTGATTCTACAAAACAAAGATTTCGATGATCTGACTGATTTAATTCGTCATATGGATTTGAAACCAATGATGAATGAACAAATACGTCAAATAGCTTGTCAAGATAAAGGAATCCTTTTATCGATTCGTCATCAATTGAAGAGAAACAAGATTGTTTTACGTACTTCTTATAGAGGTCATGTTTTTCGAGCATTGAAAAGAAGAAATTTTAAACGAAAAGCATCTAATTATATAAAAGAAAAAGGAATTTACTTGGTTATTCAACAATTAACAGGACCCAATCCAGAACATATAACACACCGATATTTGATGAATATTGTTCATCGTGTAGAAACAACATTGTATGAATTACTTGAAACTAAATGTCTCAATCAATTTCAATATACATGCATGAGCCAAAATCGAGCACAAGTAAAATTAAATTATTTGTATTTTGTACCTGAACTCAATAAAGTCAGTATATTTTTGTTGTTGAATTGAAATTCTCTTACCTTATTTTAATTTTTGAATATCAATAGGAAGATTGGTCAGTTCGACCGATTATCATTTGTAATAATGGACCTACAATGCTAATAGCTGATTATGTTTCTGACTTACTTTGGTCCATATTTGATCGAGTTACTCATTGTCAAAATTTTTTACAAGGGGCTGATGCTGTGCAAGCTCTTGAAATTTATGCTCACCATCATCATCGTCTTCAACCAACAACATTATTTGTCACGTTTACAATGGACGATCTATGTAACATATTTCAACATGAGGAAATACTTGAAATCTTAGAAGATTTTCTTCATACTTATGGATTATCCGATGAAAATTTTCAAGAGCACCATATAAGTATTGAAACAATTCTTCGACTTGTTCGTCTCGTTTTATACAATCAATATTTTGTCTATAACAATAAACTTTATCGGCAAATGGTTGGCGGTGTTTCTGGTTTACCATTGACTATGGCTTTAGCTTACATTTATTTATATCATTGTAGACCATTATTATGGACTATGTTAATGAATAATACACAAGAGATATTTGGAAGGTAGGCTAATGGCTTGACTTTTTTTTCTTTTTGAATTCCATGAAGTATTTTTTGTAAATATAACAATTTTAGACATGTAGATGAAGCATTTTTTACATGGAGTGGATCTGAACGTCAGTTACAAAAATTATTTGATGTAGAGATCAATCATCATTCTTCTACTCATCTTAAACCGACTATTAGTAAAATGATTCATTTTGATGATGTCTATATAAGCCATAATAACGGTCAACTACAGACAAAAGTCTATCATTATCCTTTTCTCAATCAAATTGCTTTATT
>CAJNSZ010001806.1:0-21001 GCA_905329745.1 Rotaria sp. Silwood2
TCCCTCTCTCAAATCTTTGAGGACCGAATTTATTTTTAATCAAGAAAACATTTTTGAGCCTTTTAATTTTATTTTAACTTAAAATGGCTAAAAAAAATCTTATGATAATCAAAAAAAAAACATTTCATATGGACTGGTAAGAAAATTTTTATTTCCTGCAGAGTTCATAAAAGTTACATCATTCGAAAGAGCGTAAAAAGTTGTGTTTATGGTGAAGTTTTCACGAAGGGGTATGCCCAAGTCGGGTGTGGGTGTGGGTGTGCATAAGTTACCACGATAACCTGTGTGTAGATTTTTTAGAACGTTTGTCTAAACTCTATGTTGTCGAGGTGCGCTTCGTTGAGGTTAGTCGAATGTCACGTGTTTCGTTGTACTGTCTATATAGTATGAACTCTCAGGGGATGTTTTTTTGTGTTGTTTTTACCTTGTGATTTGTTTTTTTTATGTTAGCATAATCCATGATGGTTTGATTTTGTTTGGAAGGGTGTTGTGCCTGTTGTTTTTTGGCAGCATTGGTTCGATGGAGAATATTGTTTTTTCTTGTAGTCTTGTTTTATGTGGTACGATGAATTGTGGTTTTCTGTAGTTGTTTTGATTGTGTCAGGGTACTTCCGTTTCGGTTTTATTTTCTTTTTTAATCTGAAAAATTATAAATGAATATAGTAGTTTATTTCAAATATGTTTATTATGCAATAGTGGAGATTTATTTAATATATGAAAATAACCATATTCAGTGAAATAGTTAGAAATGTCACTTCTGTGGTAGCGTTTTTTTGATCAGTTCCTGAAGAGGGTTGTTATCTGTGGATGGTCTATGGAACAGAAAACAATATGTTTAATAAGGTGTTGGTTATTGGTTGAATGCATACTTTGTGTATATTTTGGGTTGTTGTGGCAAAGTCAAGTAACTTGTTGGTGGCTGTTTCTTCACTAGATAATCGATGGCTTTGTCGAAGAAGGATTGATTTTGTCTAAACGTCAAGGAAATATTTTGTGTTGTTCCATAGTCTTTTAAATATTGATGGAAGTTGGTATTGAATTGTTGTTCGATTTTCTCTATTGTACTTCCGTCGAAGTTTGGTATATAAGGAAGTTGAAATTGTATTTCGGTTTCCTCGTTCTGCTGTCTTTATTTTTGTTTTTTCTTTGCTTTTCGATATGTATCATAGTTGAAAACATGGTTACGTAGAATTTCGTAATTAGATCTAGTGTATGGTGGGTAGAGAACTGTTGCACCAAAATCGTTGATAATTTCTTGATTGGCTTCATTGAAGATAATATCAGATAGTTGATATAGATTAAGTTGCCACTTCGTTTCATACCTTTCTTCGTTGAAAGTATCTTGATCGGAACAATATCGGATGGCTTTTAAGAAAAATGCTCGTAGCCATTTCCATGTGTCTTGTTTTATTGCAGGTTGAAGAATATCCCGAAATGATGATAGTAACATAATCCGTTCGAATGTTTCTTCATGATAAACACTTGTTCGAAGAAGTTCGCTATTGTTAATTATTAGAATATCACGAAAATGAATAGTTGATCCAATATGAATTACATTCCATGTAGGTTGTGAAAATTGTGAATTAGCCATAGCAAGTAATGTACAAAGTTCATCTTCAGATCTGTTCCATGTAATAAATGCTTCATCTCGATATCTATATTGGTGAAGAGAAATGGAGTATGATTTTATAATTAAAAAGCAGGATACATACCTGAAAAAGAGTTCATTCTTATTAATAAGATCTTCTAATAAATTTTGTTGCCAATAAAATAAATAGATATAGACTAATGGAATAGTTAATGATGAACCAGATGCACTACCAGCAGTTTGTCGATATAATTTATAATTGTAAATAACATATTGTTCATCGAGTACGAGACGAACAAGTTGAAGAATTGTACTATTTGTCATACCTTGAATAGAATGATCTGATGAGTTGTAAGAATTGAGAAAATGTTCTAAAGCATCCATAACTTGTTGATGTGAAAAATCTAAACATAAATCATTAATATTAAATGAGGTAAATAAAATCGTTGGTAGAAGATGACCACTTTTCTGATAGAATTCCATGTCATGTCTAACATTATAAGTTTTGTGAAATTTTTTACAATGAGTTGCATCATTAAAAAGTAATCCAAGAAGACGACCAAGATAACGACTAATACCCATAGTTGGTCCATCATTACATACCATAATTGGTTGAACTGGAATTCCTTCCTATATATAGTTTTGAGTCAACATAAACTACAGGATAAAAGTTAAAAAGCAAGACATACATACTTTATGTGTGTCTGATATGAAGTATAAATACTGCATTCGTACTGTAGATCGATCGGTCTTCATAGACATATATATTGTGTTTCAGTAATAGATTTCGAATGTAATAAATTGTTCAATGTTGTTTCAACTCGTTCAACAATTTTAGCTAAACAATTTTTACTAGCAGTCGGATATGAACGACTGAGTTTAAAAATCAATGAATAGCTGTTTGTTCGGTTCATGAATCGATTGACTTTGTTATAAAAAGTATGTACTGACTCCACATGATAGCCAATATCATTATAAATTGGTCGTAAAATAAGATTTTCATCTCTTAATTGTTGTCGAATTTGTTGAAGTTTCTCTTGGTAATAACACGCTTGTCGACGTTCGAATCGAGTCATAGATTGCAAACGTACATCATGAGTGAGAGAAGAGCTATCACTCCAATGAATATTCTTGTCATTTGATGCTTCTTGATGATGGTAAGTTATTTCTTTGTCATCACTATCATTATCACTCTCATCAGATGAAGACCAATCATTTTCATTGATACTATTGTCCTTGTATGGAAATTCCGGTGTCCAAGAAAAAATGCTTCTTTCGAATTCGTCATCAGATGAGACTGATAAGATGCTAGTTGTTTCAGTTGTGTCATTGATTGGATAAGCCATTTAAGATAAATGAAGGTATCTATTCTTGACTTTAATATCAAACATATAGATAATTAATCTGAAACAAAAAAAAAAGACAATGAGATTCTATATGTGACAGGTGATCAATTCAACTAACACAAAAACACATTTATTTTAGTTAGAGTAATACTTATCATAATACTTTCAAAAACAAAAAGACAATTTAGCATATTTTCTTTTTTAATCTATATAGTATAGGTATACATGTATCTATGGTAGTGTATTCGACTATGTATACGGCAGGATTTTTATGGAGTTGAGTTACTTTGCATATTGAGTTGTATATCCGTCCGTGTACGAGTAGTTTGGTTGAATAGATTTGCGACTTTTCCTAGTAGTTCATAATCACGACGTTATTTCATATTGTGTTCACGTTGGCTGATGATGTTGATGATTTCATCGGATTGCTGAATATTTTTATGATAAGATCTAGTAGATAGTAGCTTATTTTTTTCATTGTTTATTATTTTGCTGTAGTATTGCCCCATTTGTTCGGCTTTAGCTATTGTTTGTTCAGCGACATGTTCGGTAGATGATGTTGCACCTTGAAAGCATAGTGATATGAAGATATGATTTATTTTTGATAGTTGAACATCTTGAAGTGTATATGATGATGCTTGTGCGTGAACTTCAAGCCATTTCTTAAATATAGCAATTTCATCGATTATGTTTTGTTGTTCGTGTATAGCTTTCCATATAATCTTTGCCGATTTTCTCTAGAATTTGAAGGTTTCTTTTTTATGAATTGAAAAAAATATCAGTGCACATACTTCCGTTTGTCTTGGCTTTAGTGCATAAAAGTTTTCAATGAGTCGATGTTCTTCAGCATCTAGTCGAAGCATTTTCTTTCGTTTGTCAAGTTCAAGTCGTAATTGATATTGATCTTTTTCGATGAAATTATGGATCATATTAATAATCTTGTCCATATCCATAATGGATGGTGTATTTTTCATATGTTCATCAATAGCCTGTTGAGCTTTTTCACATTGTAGTTTATATTTATTAAGACGTTGTTTGATTAAAGGTTTGGATCGACCGTATGTGTAACACATTGAATTGGCATCGGCCATTTTTTTTCGATACTCGTCCAGTCCAAATACCTTCGGTCATGCCAAGATTATAATAGTAAGACCATTGTTCATGTTGTAATTGAGAATAATTTAATTTATTGAGTAATTGTGTAAGTTGACGAATAAAGATGGGTATGTCTTTCTTATTCAATACTTCAATAAGGTTATCTTGATTTATAATAGTTGATGTTGATGTTAATAATGTTTGTGTAAATTGACTATCCGACAATTTTGAATAATCTGGTAATAAATAGGTTGGATCAAAACTGGTTTCCATATCTGTAGCATAGCATTTGTTTTTGTTGGATAAACCATCAGATGTCAAGTCATGTTGAATGTAAACATCTGAAACCATATTTGCTACATGAGAACCGAATTGGTGAGAGACATTTTTCTTTTTTAAATGAAGTTGACGTCTGTTCTTTTTTTTATGTTGATGCTTGGAAGTTTGTTGACTTCGATTGTATTTGTTTTTCATGGTTGTTTGTTGAAAGTTTTATTAAAACTTTTGTAGTAATCTTCGAATTCAATTGAGTAAATTTAGATATCTAAAATGAGAAGAAAGTCTAATATAGAATTTTTTTTTCAAATGTAACACAAGTGTGAAAGGCAAAAAAAAAACAGTGAATCTATAAGGTAGTAAAATTTACAAAAAAAAAAACAATGACAAAATAAATAACATTTTCATGTCTATAGAATTTTTTTCAGATATTCGTGCCATTACGATTCATTCCATTTGTTTTTTGTTCTAAGCAAAAAGAAGAAGTGATTTACAATAGAAATAAAATTAGGTTATCTCTTACTCTTTGCTAATGAATCTTTTAATAATGATGACGCTGGTCGTTTACGTGAAAGTTCAAATTCAATATTGGGATTATTTCGAAAACCAACAACTAATCTTATTTCTCCCTTGTCTGTGTTTTTAAAGTGACTATCGTGTATCATGTGTATTTCACGAGCTAAACCTTTAAGTCTAGCCTCATGTGTCACATGTAGAAAGAGGTTCGTTTTGAACTTCTCATTGTTTCGTTGGATGGTTGCTTCCATATTGTTTGCATTTTTTTGTGTCACATTTTGCGTATGTTGTGTAAGCTGTACGGTAGCTGCACTTATGGCCAGTTGTGTTTGCTTCGCTGTTGGTTGATTAGATAATTTTTGAGGTAACGCAAGAAATTGACTTTCGTTCGTAATCATAGGTAAAATTGGCGGAGAGGTTGAACTTAAATAGTCAGCAAAGAATTTTTCAAATTGTTGGTTAATATAATTCGATGGATATCTGCAAAATAAAAATTGGTGATCTTTTAGTGACGTTGTAGATCAAAACAAAATCAATGACATACCCATTGTATAAGAACATTAAACGAATGGCACGCCGTTCATGATTAAATATTTCAAATGTTGATGAATAGCGTACAGCTTGAGTGAGAGCAGTTTGAATGACATTGCGAAAGACATGCCGTGGATGATCTGATAAAAATGATACCACAATTGGTTCAGCCGAAGGTTTATGATAGAGTGATGATGCCAAAATACCATTGTTGTTTTAAAGAAGAACATCAAGAAACGGTAGACTTTTACCAATCTTATATTCTAATTTAATATTTGGATGAAAATTATTCGCTGCATCTAGTATCTCTTTCACCTTGTCTTCCAATTCATTAGATGCAAAAAAACATCATCAATATATCTATGATGAAAAAAAAATACAACTGTAATTAAATTTCTAGGGATACTACAGAGAATACATAACGGCCATATACTTCATGTGAAGCTAGCTTTGGTAAAATAGTTTGTCTTTCCCATTTCCACATGAATATATTTGCTAAGGTTAAAGTAAATGCCGAACCCATAGCACCNCTATAATTACTTTCTCCAAAATGTTGACTTACAGTGATAATTTATTCAAAATACCGAGTCTAACTATTTCTGGCCAGGGGGATATTTGTTCATAGGTGTCCTACAGTGATTGCCTAGACAATCGATCTTTTTACTACATGACATCATATAACACTAGAAACGTAAGCATATGGTAAAATGGTTTTTATCAACTCATGTCAAAATTCATGACAGCTCTGCCATATATCTTTTGAAGAAAGAGCATACCACGACCGGTTCACCTTGCTCAAGGGTCTCATCAGGCATGTTGAGAATTCATTATTACATGAAAAATGAATCAAAACCATTGTGGTTCAAAATGAGAAGTAGCGACTATTCGTAATAATATCTATCTAATATAAAACTCGGTAGAAGATAAGGCAAGAAATTTAAAGCCTCATGTGACGTTTCCCCCTAGAGAGTGTGGATGCTAACCTGCACGACACGTACACCTGGAAAGGCTTGTAGATCAAAAATCGGACGTATATGACTAAGCATGATCTAAGGACACTTCTTTTTTTAGCCCATAATTGTTGATTTGTATCAAGTATTACGTTTTTTTAATGTTTTTTAGCTTATTTTTGAATAGTACTCGACATTCTGTATTCAAATCGATTCTTTTTTAACATTTTAGCATGTCATATATGTCGGAGAGGAGTCGAATAAGAGCTACAGAGCTGATGTGACGGTGGTATATTAAGCTGAAGTTATCGATCAGACAATACAGTTTCGGTCGATCTCATTGCGATATTCGTGATCAGTACACTTGACTCCATGTTCCTATATATGTTTAGGTCGGAACAAAAAGAAAAAAAAAATTTCAGATCCTTAAGGTTTTCGCAGATTTCAAAAGCCTCACTAGCGCCTATCGCAAATTTGACCTATTCAATGTGACTCGGAACCACCCATGACTCGATTCCAATGGAGAAATCTCAAATACATAGAGGGTCAAAGAACAGTCATACCTGGGCTACGCTTTTAAAAATCGTTATCTTGCCATGACGTAGGATAAATATTTGCTCTTTTTCTTTCTTCTTTCTTTCCAGCTGTCTTAGTTGGTTTTTGTGAAACACGATCTGAAAGGAGTGTTGAAGGGTTTAGGTGTAGAAATTTGCACCCCCCTCCCCCCACAGACCGTGACAGACAGGTTTTGGACCCATCACAGACCGTGACAGACAGGGTTTGGACCCATCACAGACCGTGACAGAGAAACTGTAGTTCTAAAGCATCAGATAAACGGTTAGCTACAGATGTATCACAAAGAAATGGAACAAAACGATTTCCAATGAACTAGTAACAATAGATCCATCGTGTTTCACATTTTTAATCCCGCAATGGATTGTTCTAACAGCTTTTTTTTACACAAGAGAAGATTAACTCGTCGATAGTGAGTCATGTAAATGGATATATCCACACTATTCATCTTGCACCTAGAGTTGCTCAAACAACGAGTAAGACGAGAAAGAAAAATGGCAGTCGCGATTGTGCCTTGTTAAATTATGTCTATGAAGAACATTCTGCGTAGTTTTATTTCATGTGTTTTCTTTTTCTCCTGTTGCTTTCAGAACAGTGAAAAAAACACATCAAGGACGCAAGAGACGACAACATTGAATTCAATGACCAGCGTTCTTCAAATTGAAGCGTCGACGACATCGACAAAAACGCCTGAAATCGATGAAGGACTCTATTCTCGGCAACTGTAAGTCAAGTATTTTGTTGCTAATATTGAAACATGAACTGTCGGTATCAGATATGTTCTTGGCAAAGAAGCGATGCATCAATTGGCTGGTGCTCATGTGCTCATTTCTGGCATGCGTGGTCTCGGTGTCGAAATTGCCAAGAACATCATTCTAGGTGGTGTCAAATCGGTCATCATTCAAGATGAAAACACTATTGAATACGCCGATCTCTCTTCACAGGTAAAATATGCGCTTTTCGAATGCATACGCGCTTTAAAAAGGACTGGCATATGAACTGTGAATATGTCTATCAACCTTGATGCAACAGGAACAGATCAATGCGATTTTAGAATCGTCAACACATCACATTATAGGAAACGAATCTAGCCGAAACAGAAACGAAATTTGAGAGTTTCTCGAAAATTTCCCGTCAAATTTAAGCTCATTATTAGCGCAAGCAATGAAAAATATCGACTAAAACTTGATTACAATTTTGATCTACTTTCAATTTCCGGTTTCTTGATAATGGTTACATCTCGATTGATTAGCTGCTTTAAAAAAATCAAACATTGATTTTAAACGTTTGCAGTGACGTTCAAAGCTAATTTTTTTCGCGTTCGTAAAACGTAACTATTCAGAATTCAGATTTTTATCCTTAAACAAACTCTGAAATGCATTTTTTTTTAAACATTAATTTCTCTCGTGTTAAAATCAAAACTTATTTTCTATCAGATTCTAAACGTTCTCGGTAAAAATTCTAAATAAATTCTCGCTTTGAAAAAAAATACATAGAGTATTTTTCCTAAAGTATTAGATGGAAAGAAACTCTGACAAAGTTTCGATTTTAAAGATTACAATAAAACTCTAATTCATATCCGCAATCAGATTATTGCATTTAAAATCCTGTATATCAACTCATGCCGTTTCCACAAAAGTCAGAAAGTTTGTCATTGACTTATTTTGCTCGACTAAGGAAAGCGGTACAGAATATGAATGGTTGCACTCCGATCGTTAACGATGGAAAGCCAAATTCTTCATACGCATGAGCACGACAGTCGTTTCATCGAGAAACCTTCAGAGTTATGGGCCGCGTGATTCCTTAAAACTTCCTAGAATCGTATGAGGTCCCTTACAGTCAATGAGAGTCATTGGCAGGGATGCCAAATCCAAATTTTTGGAATCAGGAGTTTTTATTAAAAATCAGGAGTTGACCAGGAGATTTTTTCCAAAAAATCAGGAGCAAAATCAATAGATTTTTTGCGAAATTAGATCAAGTAAGAGAGCATCAAGCAGATTTTTTTGAAGCAAGTAACCGATTTCATTGATTCCAATTGAAAATTGTACATTACAGACAAGAAAAGCCTTTGGTCTGATCATTTTTTACATTCATCAAAAATGAAAAATAGTTTGTATTGGACAGTCATTTGTTTCTAAATTTGGATGCATAATGTTTAGTCATTGTGGCATGTTAAAATGAAACGAATCTTGATTTCAAAATGCTTTTTAATACAGCAGTGATAGCATTTGTTTAGCTATATTACAGCTTGAAGAAGAATCTTTCATTCCGACAGATTCGAAAGTTCATTAATCTTGTCACATTGTGATGAGAACATTCGAGGAAACAACTAGGAGGCTATTTCAATGTACGATTATTTAGACTAAAAGCCTATACAATTAGGGAGGAGACAGGGATTCTTCCTTTCTCAATTTTTTCGCTCGTTCTGCATTTTTTCCTGAAAAGTTTAGGTAGCTGATCTTTTGCGTTCTTTTGGAATTTTTTAATCGACTAAATGCACCAAAAATACGCAAAAGGAAAGTTGTCATCCTGGTTATCAAAAAGAATGGGTCAGTTTTTCCCAAAGAGACACAACTATCTGTTTTTGGAAGACTTTCTTGTTGGCTTTCTTTCAGGCTTGAATAAAGTCAAACGAAAGCCATGATAAAGAATCTTTGTTTCTCGAAGTTTAACGGGTGGTGGGACATTGTTTTGTACCACATGTTTGTTTTTTTCTCAGCCGTTTCAAGGACCATGTATAAATTAAAAAGCGTAGAATCATAAGCAACGTTTATCAGGGTCGATTCAATCAGCTCTGGACTGAATAATTGAAGATCTTTCTGATTTTGCGATTTTACATGCATTCAAAATCTGGGAATCTGACGAAAAAAATACTATTTTTAAAACACAAGAAATGGCAAAACACTTGAAAGAAAGAGCAAAGCCGTAAAAATTCAAAACTGGTCCAATAGTTCGGCTCATTTACACCCCGAAGTTGGGATTCAAAGAATCCAAAAAACGAGAGTAAAAGAGTTCGTAAAATTAGTAAATGAAAAAACCATGTAGAATTGGATGAACAGTGATGTAAAAAAACGTTTCAGACAGACACAGAGACACATCCACAGACAAAAGGAATTAATTAGCGTTTTGTAGATCCTAGACTATTCAATGTGAGAAAAAAATCGATGGTCGGTACGTCAAGATTGCATTGCAATGGTTCTCTTTTCCTTTTCCGCTTCTTTTATTGATTCAAAATGTCGCTAGAGTCGATGCTTCGAAAAAAAACTAAAAATCAGGAGAAAATCTTCAAAATCAGCTCCTGAATTCAGGATAATTTTTACCAGGAGAAAGGTTTAAAAATCAGGAGACTCCTGGTCAAATAAGGAGATTTGGCAACCCTGGTCCTTTGGAACCTTGCGAGATCGTTAAAGACCCCATAGAATCTTTGTTCATCTTAAAGTGCATTGCAAAGACAAGAATATATCTTCGATAATGGACTTATGCACCCAATAGACACAGAAAGGTCTCTGAACGTTTTTCCAGCGAGACTACTGTCACTATATATGGAACTAGATAAACATTAATCGGAAGCTTTTTCGTTGCGCTGATAAGTCTTTTACACTATCTTGCTTGTTAACTGACAATTGAAGATTTTTCTTGAATTTGACTTAACGAGTGTCTTTTTTTCTGTTCTAGTACTATTTCAGCGAATCCGATATTGGCAAGAATCGAGCTGAAGTTGCACACGCCAAGTTGGTCGAGTTAAATAACTATGTTAATGTCACATTTTCATTGAAATCGCTCAATTATGATTTACTTCAAGAAAACAAAGTCAATGTAAATCTTTGCATTACTCATTCAGCTACAGTTCCCATCTGTTATTGTTCATACACAGGTATGTGTAATAACTGATGCAACATGTGATGAACAAGTCAGTGTCGGTGACTATTGTCACAAGCATCAAATCAAGTTTATAATTGCTAATACTAAAGGTTTATTCGGGTGAGGAAAACAATAGAAATTTGTCTAGTTTTAATTTTCTAATTGTTATGATTGATATTGAGGCAAATCTTTTGTGATTTTGGAGAGAACTTTGATGTATTCGATACGAATGGTGAAAATCCGGTCGTGCACATTGTTATGGATATCAGCAACGTATGTTGATGCTACGTATATTGTTGATGAGTATATTTGTTCTAATTTTAGGAGGAAGAAGGTGTTGTCTTGCTACCGACCGACACACGACATGAGCTTGACGACGGCTCGTACGTCACTTTCAGTGGTGTCAAAGGCATGACTGAAGTAAATGGTAAAGAATTCAAAATCTCCGTCAAGAGTAGGTGTTCCATTTTTATGATCTAAAAGTCCTTAATCACGTGTTAACAAACAATATTAGGTCCATATGTATTTACAATTGGTGATACGAAAAATTTCGGTACTTATGAATGTGGCGGAACAGTGGCCGAAGTGAAAAAGCCTAAAACCATACATTTTGTAAGTTGGATTTGTTTCTTTCGTGAGATTAGCACTGCATCGCAGTTGATTTTTCGGGAAACAATCGTAAAACTTTATCGTTACCCGTCAAACTTGGATTAGCCAAATGGTCTTTTGGCCATATGGCGGTCTGTTTTGATGAAAATATTTCATTTTCAAGCGGTTTTCAGTTAGGAGAGCGACTCGGAAGACTTTTCATCCAGGTAGAACCTTGTACTAGCAGTGGTCCTATTTCAAAATTCTAAATTCCACTGTATCTAAGGTGGTGAGCCAATCAAAAAGATCGGAAAAAAGTTTACATTCGAGATGCTTATAATTGTCGAATTCCCGGACAGGGTCAGTCACATCTGTTAAAACGTTGCTCAAAGGGAACTATTGGAATAATCGTCGTGTAAGCGAAAACTTGTCGTTATAATGGCGGCATTCATCTAGCAATTTCTATTTAGTTCTTAGAAAAAGACTTTTCTTTGGCATTCGTGAAAGTCGAAACATTCGAAAAATCTTAATTATTTTCTTTTGAGAAGATTTCCATTTTAATCGAAAATTAGAAGAAAAAGAATATTTTGTTTGTTTCCAAAAAACTATTCGAATTTTATTTTGTCATTTTCTTTTCAAGAGAATTACAGACACCGTGTTTTAATCGTTTTGTGTACTCAAAAAGTGAGTACACTATAGAATCGATCACTGTGTCCGTCCGCCCGGCCGTTTACATGATAACTCTTCAAAGGGTACTCCAATTGTGATGAAATTTTGCACACAGAATCATCTCATCAATATCTCGGTTGAGTTCGAAGATGAGAATGATTCGTCAAGAAATTGCTGAGTTATCACAAAAATGTCATTATTTCCTGTGCTTTTCATTGCGAACATTGGCCTATCCCGGTTTTCATAAAAAAAACGTTTTCTTTCATAATCAAATAAAACCTCAGCTATTATATACCATTCGATAGAGAATTTCATGGGCTACAAAATGGTGTATAAAACATTAAGAAACAAGAAGGCTAAGTCACCTATTGCAAAGATACTTAAACGGAAATTGCTTCTGTGTTTGTCCACGCTCTGATTGTTCGAAAATTAAAGCCCTATCTTCCAATCAGAGAAGCGATACTTCGAGGTTTTATCCGACTTGAACAAAGGTTTTCTGGGGTGTAGAACTTGAATCTGAGCTCCACTTGCCTCGAAATCCTATTGGTTGAACAGTCACCAATAGAAATCAAGTTTATAAAAAAAATGGCTTGCTAGGATAATTTTGATGTATAAACATCCTATGATGACTCACCTGTTTACTTTTTGAAGTATACATAACACTCGGATTTAAATCCAAGGTTTCCACATTTATTTAGAACTATTTTGAAAAAAATTCTTCTACTTAATCTTTGAATGTTCTCTTTGTTAACGATTGCCGACGTTCTATTGTACAGAAATCATATGCCGACTCTTTGGTCAAGCCTCAAATACTCATTTTTGACTATTCCACAATGTCCATGCCTGCTAATCTTCATTTGGCCTTTCAAGCCTTTTCCCTCTTCAAGCAGAAATACAATACTGTACCCAAACCATGGGACAATGTAAGTATTGAAGTTTGAATTGATTTTCAGTCATCTTCTGTCTAGGACGATGCTGAGAAATTCTTTGAATTGGTACAAGAACTCAGCTGCAAAGATTCGGAAAAGCCTGTCACTGAAGAGTTGAACAAACATTGGGTACAACTTTTTTCGAAGACTTGCACAGGTGATCTGTGTCCAATGCAGGCTGTCATTGGTGGTATTGCTGCTCAAGAATTAATGAAGGTAGATGTTTTGTGAGCTTTAATCTCGATATGTAAAGCTCGTACCTTTCATAGGCTATCACTGGCAAATTCATGCCCATCACGCAGTTCTTCTATTTTGATGCTATTGAGTGTTTGCCCGAAGATATATTTCAAACGCCAGAGACTGAAAACGAAGCATCATCATCCGAACCAGTCACTACAAATGCTTCTACTACGCAATCGAAATCTCAGACCATATTGAAGTTGCCAAGCAAAATGTCTCGCTACTATTCACAAGAGATCGTCTTCGGTGAAGACTTTCAACATCGGATCGGCACATCGAAATACTTTGTGGTACGTTTTATTATCTTGTATGTATATAAGCACACGTATTTCGAGTTCTTGCTTAGGTTGGCTCTGGTGCGATTGGTTGTGAGATGCTAAAAAACTTTGCCATGATGGGTATAGGTTGTGAAAAGGATGGTTCTGTATTTGTCACAGACATGGACTCAATCGAAAAGTCGAATTTAAATCGACAATTTCTCTTCCGTTCATGGGATATCGGCGTGAGTTGGTGATATATCCCAAATCAGCATATTTCTTTCTCTGTTTCTAGAAAATGAAATCACAAGTAGCAGCCAAAGCAGTGAAAACAATGAACCCAAATATGAACATTCACTCGTTTATCGAAGGTGTTTTTACAGAAACAGAACATATCTATAATGATACATTTTTCGAGCAACTCAGTGGAGTTGTTAATGCACTTGACAATGTCAAAGCACGTACGTTTCTTACTGGAACTTCTGTTGAAGTGCTCTAGCCACTTTTTGTAATTGATCATAATGATCTTCGCCTCTAGGTCGATACATTGATGGTCGCTGTGTATACTATCGCAAGCCAATGATTGACAGTGGTACATTAGGTACGAAGGCGAGCGTTCAAGTCGTTGTACCTTTTCTTACCAATTCGTATTCATCGACGAGTTTTCCACCCACAGCATCGGTACCGATGTGTACCTTACGCAATTTTCCCAATTTAATCGAACATACTATCGAATGGGCACGTGACAACTTTGCTGGACTCTTCACTAATTCAGCACAGCAAGCCGAAGAATTTTTGTGTGATCCGAACGCTTTTGTTGAACAAATCGCCAAAAATCATTCAGTAGCTGACAAGGATGAAGCGATCGAAAATGTCAAACGAATTATTCAAACGGAACGTCCCAAAAACTTTTTTAATTGTATTGCATGGGTAAGTAATGGATGGCTTTCAGTATTTTTGATAATACTCTCTTAGGCGCGAAACCTTTTCGAACAACAATTTCACAATAATATTGTTCAACTGCTCTACAACTTTCCGCCTGATTATTTAACCACGAACGGTGATCGTTTCTGGAGTGGCGCCAAACGATGTCCTAGAGTACTCGGATTCGATGTAACAAACAAAACTCATCTCGATTTTATTGTTGCTGCATCGAATCTTTTTGCACACATGTACTCTATCCCTAAACTATGTGATCGTCATCAAATTGCACATGAAGTCGTGAAAATTCAAGTGTCTGAATTTCAACCAAAAGCAGGTGTCACTATACATGAAAATGATGAACAATTGAAAGCTGACATGGAACAAAAACATCAAATGGGCACCATGAGAAATACTAATAATCAAGATGATAGTGAGTCTGAAGTTCGAGAAATTCTTGCTCGACTTCCGAAGCCGAAAGAAGCAATCGATTTGAAACTTCAGCCACACGAATTTGAAAAGGATGACGACACTAATTTTCACATCGACTACATTACGGCAGCAGCCAATTTGCGAGCTGAAAATTACGAAATTGAAACTGTCGATCGAAGCAAGATAAAACGTATCGCTGGCAATATCATCCCGGCCATTGCCACCACGACCGCCATGGTCACTGGTCTCGTATGTCTTGAAGTGTACAAGTTCATTCAAGGTCATAAGAATATTGAATTTTACCGTAACGCATTTGTTAATTTGGCGCTCCCGTTCTTTGGATTCTCTGAGCCAGCAACGCCCAAAAAACAAAGGGTAAAATAAAGATCTTCTCAATTACTTATAAAAGTGTTTTTATAGTTGCGTTCTTGAGCATTTTAAAACATTGTTTTCTCTTTGAATTTTTCTAATATCTAGTCAGACTGCAAAAAAAGAATTTGTGTTGACCGTTCCACTCATTGATTCAATTCTTTCGATCTCTCTTGTTCGAATATTGAATATCAACGTAAATATTTTTGTATTGTCAAAGATTTGATTGCCTTTTTTTTCTAGTACCTCGATCATCAATTCTCTTTGTGGGATCGATTTGAAGTCAACGGCGATATGACATTAGAAGAACTCATGGAATACTTCAAGGTTATAAATAATAGCGATATTTCGATTATCTTTATTTCTTATTGAATTTTTTCAGGAGGAACACGAACTAGACATCACTATGCTATCTGTCGGAACGACAGTCATCTATAGTGCGTATTTTATGCGTAAGGGAAACCGAGCATTCGATGTAAAGCAAAAGTAGGTCGTTCATTTCATGCCTTTTTATGTGAAATACTTTTGTTTTTGAAGAGTTACCCAAGTATTCGAGACGATGGCCAAGACAAAAATTCCGGCTCATGTTCGCGCACTCATGATCGATTTGTCATGTGACGATCTCGAAGGAAATGATGTTGAATATATACCCTATATCAAGTATAAATTCAGATGAACAAACATACTATCGAAAATTCAACATCGGACACATGCTTGAAATAAGCTACCAATACTGGTTTCGACTTTGCTTAAGAGTCTTATCAAATGGTTTAAAAGATCAATTTGAATTAATAAATCCAAATAAAATATCTACATTTGTTACCATAGGATACAGAAAACACTAGGTAATAGTAGAATCGTATGGAGGGTGGGTGTGGGTGTGGGTGTGATATAGTTACCACGATAACTCAAGTTATTTCGATATTTCTGACTCAATCTTATCAAGTGGCCTAAGTACCAGTATAGTTGATCCAAACAAAGTTAAAATCAACACATGATACTATTTTTTTGGGTGTGGGTGTGGGTGTGATAGTTACCACGATAACTTAAGTTATTTCGATATTTCTGACTCAATCTTATCAAGTGGCCTAAGTATTAGTATGAGAGATTTAAAAACTTTTAATAAAAAGTTTAAAATCAATACATAATACTTTAAACATCTACTCAGTATAAAGTAGATGACCCAATATGAAAAAATAATGGGTGTGATAGTTACCACGATAACTTAAGTTATTTCGATATTTCTGACTCAATCTTATCAAGTGGCCTAAGTATTAGTATGAGAGATTTAAAAGACTAGTAAAAGTTTTTTGAATCACTACATAATACTTTTAACATCTACTTAATATAATCAATAGATAGCACTAAGTAATTTTCAAATATCGCTCGCCTAAGTACTTTTTAATGGATTGATTTAGTACCTGATTTTTCGATCGCTGTTGGCGTTTGACTTTCGTCTGTTTGGAATCCGTTTGTTTGGTTGTGTGGTGATGTGATATTATCGGAAAAGTAATGAATAGGTGTATTTTTTTGTGTACTAAATGAAGTGTTGGAAAATAACAGATGTTTATTAAGTATATATGAAATACACAGAGTCCTATTTTTCGGTTATGTTTTTTTGTTTTGTGGTAGCATGTTGTTGATCAGTTGCAGAAGAGGGTTCTTTTCTAATGATGACCTATTAGATAAAAAATATATATGTAAGAGTAAGTAAATAGTTATAGGTCTCTATACTGTTCGGTTCGTTGTATGATGGGTGGCAAAGTTAAGTAACTTCGGTCTGGAGATCTTTTCACTAGACAATCAATGATATTGTCGTTGAGGAAACTATGACTTTGCTTGAGCTTGATACTAAACGGTGGCGTTTGGTGATGTTGTTTTAAATATTCACTGGTTTTTGTAAGTAATTGATGTTCGATTTTCTGTATTGTGTTTTCGTCGATGTTAGGAATGTAAGGAAGTTGTAGTTGTATTTGGTTTTGTTGCGGTTGCTGTTCATTTTTTTTAATTTTCTTTGCTTTTCGGTATTTATCATAATTGAAAACATGTTGACGCATAATGTCATGATAAGATCTTGTATGGGGTGGGTAAACCACCTTTATACCAAAATCTTCTAAAATTTCGTTATGGGCTTCTTGGAAGACAGTATCAGGTATTTTATAGAATTGAAGTTCCCATTGGATGGCAAGCATTTCCTCGTGGAAAGTATCAGGTGTTGAACAATATCGTATAGCTTTTAACATTGCAGCACGCAACCATTTCCATGTATTTTGTTTTATTGGAGGTTGTATAATATCTGGAAATGTTGTGAATAATTGTTTGTTGTTGTACATGTGTGCATGGTAAATTGATGTACGAAAAACTCCATTTTGGTTACTAATGTGGAGATCACGAAAATCAATGGTTGATCCAATATGAGTTATATTCCACATGGATTGTGGAAATTGTGAATTAGCTGTCGCAAGTATAGTACGAAGTTCATCTTCCGATCTATTCCATGTAATGAATGCTTCATCTTGATATCTACATAGATATGAATAGAAGAGAATTTCATTTTTTACAAGAAAATAATGGTATGATAATAACCTGATGAAGAGTTCATTCTTATTAATAAGTTCTTCTAATAAATCTCGTTGCCAATAATATAAATAAATATAGACCAATGGAATTGTTAATGATGAGCCAGAAGCACAACCAGCCGTTTGTCGATATAATTTATAATTATAAAAAAAATATTGTTCATCGAGTACGAGACGAACAAGTTCAAGAATGGTACTTATTTTCATACCTTGAATAGAATGATCGGAAGAGATGTAGAAATTTAGGAAATTTTCTAAAGCATTGATAACTTGTTGATGTGAAAATTTTAAACATAAATCATCGATATTAAATGAAACAAATAAAGTTGTTGGTCGAAGTTGACCACTTTTTTGATAGAAGTTCAGCGCATGTATAACATTGTAAGCTTTGTGAAATTTTTTACAATGAGTTGCATCATTAAAAAGTAATCCAAGAAGACGACCAAGATAACGACTAATACTATTCGTCGGTCCATTATTACATACGATGATTGGTTGAACTGGAATATCTTCCTGCATACAGTGGTAGAACAAGATATAGTATACGATATGAACCAATGAAGAAGATTTATACATACTTTATGTGTGTCTGATACGAAGTATAAATAATTCATTCGTACTGTAGATCGATCAATCTTCATAGCCATATATTGTGTTTCATTAATAGATTTAGAAGTTAATAAATTGTTCAATGTTGTTTCAATTCGTTCAACCATTTTAGCTAAATGATTTTGGCTAGCAGTTGGATATGAACGACTGAGTTTAAAAACAAATGAATAGCTATTTGTTTGGTTCATGAATTGATTGACTTTATGATGAAAAGTGTTAACAGGTTCCATATGATATCCAATATCTTTATAAATGGGTGGTAAAATAAGATTTTCATTTCTTAATTGTTGTCGAACTTCTTGGAGTTGCTCGTGGTAGTAACATGCTTGTCGACGTTCGAATCGGGTCATATATTGTGAATATACATCTTGAGGGAGATAAACGCCATCTTGCCAATGAATCTTCTTCTCATCTGACGTTTCTTTATGATGATAAGTTATTTCTTTGTCATCTGTATCATTATCACTATCATCATCAGATGAAGACCAATCATGTTCGATCATACAATTGTCTTGGTATTTATATTCAGGTGACGAATAAAGAATTCCTTTTTCAAATTCGTCTTCAGATGAGATGCTTGTTGTTTCAGTTGTGTCAATAATTTCGTTAGCCATTGAAGATAAATGAAGCAGTTTATATATATTGTTTAGTTGAATATGGTAAGTATAGATAATAAATCTACAACGAAAAAAAAAGAAAAGAAAAGACAATTTGATTCTGTATGCAACACAAAATCGATTTCTCTAACACAAAAAAAACCTATGTGTCTTATAGGGTAACATCTTTAACTAGTTATTTAACAAAAAAAAAAGTAGACAATTTTCCTAATAGTTCAGAATCACGACGTTGTTTCAAATTTTGTTCACGTTGGTTGATGATACTGATGATTTGATCGAGTTGTTGAACATTTTTATGTTGAGGTCTTGTACATTGTAGCTTATTTTTTTCGTTGTTTATTATTTTGCTATAGGATTCTACCAATTCTTCAGCTTTCATAATTGTTTGTTCGGCGATATGTTCTGCTGATGATGTTTGATATTGAAACGAGAGTGATATGAATATATGGTATATTTTTGGTAACTGAACATCTTGAAGTGTATATGATGGTGCTTGTGTGTGAACTTCAAGCCATTTCTTAAAGATAGCAATTTCATGGATTATATTTTGTTGTTCATGCGTAGCTTTGAAGATAACTTTAGCAGACTTGATCTAAACTTAGATACATTTTGCAAATATAAGTAAAACATCTCTAAACTTACTTCGGTTTGTCTTGGCTTCATTTGATAAAAATGTTCAACGAGTTTATGTTCTTCAGCATCTAATCGAAGCATTGTTTTTCTTCGGTTAAGTTCAAGTTGTAATTCGTATTGATCATTTTGGATTAAATTGTTGATGATAGTGGTCATATTCTGTAAATTAATATTGACTGGTGCTTGTTTCATGTGTTCATTGATAGCTTCTTGGATCTTTTCACATTGAAGTTTATATGTCTGAATACGTTGTTTGATCAAGTTTTTGGATCGACCATATGTATGGCACATTGAATTAGCATCAGCTACTTTTTTCGATACTCGGCCGTTCCAAATACCTTCGTTCATGCCAAGATTCTGATAATATGACCATTGTTCATGTTGTAATTCAGCATACTTTAATTTATTGACTAATTCTGTAAGATGACGAATAAATATGAACAGATCTTTCTGATTCAATAATTCAATAAGTTCATCTTGATTCATAGTATTGCCTATTGATTTGACTAATTTTTCGTGAAATTTACTATCTGATATTGTTGAATAATCTTGTAAAAATACTGTTGGATCAGAATTTGTGGCTAGGTCAATAATAGGATAATTTTTTTCCATACACAAGTCTGATGTTGTGGATAAATTCTGAACGTGTACACTTGGATCCATAGTTGCTAATTGAAGTTGTTGATTGATAGAGACTTGTTTGTTTATCATACGTGATCGACGATTTTTCTTTTTGTGATTTACATGTTTGCTTTTTTGTTTGTTTTGATTGAATTGATTGTGCATTTTTAACTGTTAAAAGTATATAAATACTTTGATATTATTTAAGGTTAGATATCTGAAACAAACAAAAAAGAAAAACAAAAAGGAAACAAATATGTATACATCTTTTTTTTTTTCACAATGACAAAAACAAAAAAAAGAAAAGTTTCAAATGTCTGTATAATGTTCATTATATATTCGCACCATTGCCATTAATTCCATTGTGATTTGTTTCTAGAAGATACACAATTAGATGTCGTATAAAATAAAAGTTAGTAGCAGATACTTACTCTTTGATAATGGATCTTTGAGTATAGATGAAGGTGGTCGTTTACGTGAAAGTTCAAATTCGATATTTCGATTGTTTCGATAGCCGACAATTAATCGAATGTTTCCATAGATAGTGTTCTTAAAGTGATTATCATGTATTTGATGAATTTCCCGTGCTAAACCTTTGAGTCTAGCCTCATGTGTAACATGAACAAAGACATTATTTTGGAATTTATTATTATTATTTCGTTTGATTGTAGCCTCGATTATTTGTGTATGTCGTTGTGTCATATCGACGGCAGCTGCACTTATAGTAAGTTGTGTTTGTTTAGCGGTCGGTTCATTTGTTATTGTTTGATGTAATGTAGAAAATTGATTTTCATCTATTAT
>CAJNSZ010001807.1:0-14996 GCA_905329745.1 Rotaria sp. Silwood2
AAAGTAAGATGAGTAAAATAAGTCGATACAATTTCATTGAATGTACATGACATACTGAATGAATATTGACAATATTCACCGAACCATGGTTCTGAACAATTGTTAAATGTATGAATTGACAGAGGCGACTGAGAATTTTCGAGAAATTCTTGATATCTTTCAACTACATCGACAGGTGCAGATAATAAATATAAGTGTTCACCTGTTATGTTTTTTCTTTTTAATATTTCGAATGTAATTGATGTTCCATGAATTACATATTTTTCGCTAGTGAACGACCGATTGGATGACAAATCAAACGAACGCATACAATAAGACATAATTTGGTTCGATCGAATCGTTTTGCTTTCAGAAGTCGTATTAATTTCATTGGCATTATAAAACAAACAGTCATGATGCAATTCATTGCTATCCATATTATCTGTATAATAGAGATGAAAATTTGGTGTGGCCACCGAGACTTTTGGCACCAAAAAAAGCAAGAATAAAAAATTGTGAAATATTCGATTTGGTATTGTTTTAGACATTTCTGAAACAAATTGAAATAACACTATCACTGTTAGTGGTTGTCAAACTCTTTTTATAATCATGTATGATGCAGATATATGAATAATACGGGATGCTAATATCATATATTTGAGCGCCAAGCATCGACGATTCATTCGATGCATGCTAAAGGATGAGCCAAAAGTTTTGGTCGATCTTAGAAAAATTGTTCGTTCTCCCTTATTACAAATCCAAAAACGCTCAAAATTGGACATCTTATCCCTTGTAACTAGACAAATATTACCCTAAATTTTCAGATCTCTAGTCCTTATTATAGGGGAGATATATAGGTTTGTATGATAGAGAAGATTTTTTTTTCATGTCCCAAAAAAGTAAAACAAATTAATCCAAAAGAAATGTCTAGAATAATTAATTTTCACTATTAATACAATAACAAACAACAGAATGTTTTTACATTCACTTCGCTTTTTTCATTCTACTGATCGGTCGTCTATCTTTCTTTCTCTTTATTCCTTTTCTCCTTTCTTTATATTATATTATATTATTAGGCTCTTGCTGCCGTGTTGAAAGAAAAAGGAGTACTATTTATTTATATATTATCCTATTATTAATTGATAATATTATTGAATTGAAGTCTTTAAATGGCTTCTTCTTCAATTAATATTATTAACAACATTTCAAATTCATTAGAACCAGTTCCAATGCCTGCTCAAAAAAGTATGGATATGATTGGTTCTCCTGTATCCTCCAATACTAATGCACTGTCTTCCAATGATTCATTTGATGATTTTGAGACTGTTAAAAATAAGAAGAAACTTAAACGTAAACATAAAATGATGACTTCGTCTCGTCTTCAATCTAATTTTGTTCCAACATCTGTTTTACCAGTACCTATTACTTCTTCTTCAAATATTACTGCTGCTGCTACTACTAATGCTAATTGTTTGATATCTAATGGTGATCAACATAATGATGCTGCTAAACGTTTATCTCTTCCTCAACAAATATCTATTACAACTGAATCAACTAGATATGCACAAACACGTTATCCCTTTCCACCTTTCATAATTAAATTTATTGCTGGTAATGTTTTACCTAAACAAGTTAAAGAAGAATTATTGATTCATTGTAAAAATGTATTTCAAACTGAAATTAACATTTTAAATTGTCGTTTATCAAACATTAGCTCAAACAATGATTATGATATTCTTCTTTTTGTAAAGGATTCTTATTCTTATTCATTCTTATTGGATCAGAAACATTGGCCTAATGTTTTTAATAATGTGAATTATGCTTTTCCGTCTGACCAGGTGATTCCTCCTCAACTATCATTGATAGTTAAGAATGTTGATCTTCATTTGGACTTTGATGATTTCTGTTCGGAAATTAAATTACGTTATCCATCTGTTAAAAATGTGATTAGAATGAAAAATAAATTTCAAAGTTATATTAAATTAGTTAAACTTGAACTCACTTCATCTAGTTTACGAGAAGAATTATTAAATGGAAAAAAAATTATTATTGGATACATTGCTTATGATATCGCTGAGTACTTAGCACCAGCAACAGTTCTCATATGTTCAAAATGTATGGGACTGGGGCATTTCAAGAAACAATGTTCTCAAATTAAAAATACATGTCGTACATGTGGTGATTTAGTTGATGATTTAAAATTACATATTTGCTCAAAAATTGAAAAATGTATTCATTGTGGTCTCGATCACAAATCTAATTCTCTTAAATGTCATATGGTGAAATCTTATAGATCTGAATTAACTCGTAAACTTTTATCTTCTAATAATCATTCTTCACATGTTTCACAAAATGGAATGATTGATTTAAATAAAAATGTCAATATTGTTTATAATAATTCACATTTTCCTGGTTTACCAGTAGCTCAAAACTCCTCATCTAATCACATGTTAAATAAACTTGATAATTTACTTGCTCAAATTGCTGAAGTTAATGTTCATTTATCTAATCTTAAAGTTAAAAATGATAAAATTGAACAAATTACTCTGGCAAAAAATGATAGTGATATTCTTATCAAAGAAAATTTAAATTTATTGTCAAAACAATCGATGGAGTTAAAAAAAGAGGTGATTGTGAATAATCTCAAGGTGAAACGCCATGAAAACATGTTTACCAAATTAATTATTCCTATGTTTGAAGATTTTTTTAGCTTTATTACAATACAAAATTGTGATAGCAATGGAAGAACACTTGATGCTGATCTTAAACTCAAGCTTGAACGTTATCTTATCCAAATGAAAAAAGCCAAAGAAGGTAAACCTTTTACCAACTAATGACTCTGTCTCCCTTTGCTGTTCCTTTTTTCTCGTGTACTTCTTCTTATAAATTATCTAAACGTAATCATTTTCTTTGTAAAGCTAAAGCTTCACTTTCTCCTTTTGAATTTTATCTTTTTTGTGAAATCCTTGAGGAATGGGAAACTTATCCTAATCTTCAAAGCTGTTTTTCTAGTTGGCAAAATTTCGTTCAAGTATCTGGTAAATCTAAACCTAAGCTTCTTTCTTATAATATTCTTTCTTTTAACGTTCGTGGTCTTGATTTGAGATGGCAAGAAGTTCTTCTTCTTATTTCTTCTTTCAATTTTGATATTCTTGTTCTTATTGAAACAGGTATTATTGACACATTATTTTATGAGAAAATTTTTTCTAATTTTAAAATTTTCTATCAAAAAGGAGAGAATAAACATGGAGGAATATTAGTGCTAGTTAGAGTAGGTATTATCTCCAGTAGAATTAGATGTGATTTNAAGGGTCTCCTCAGGTGGCTTAAGACATCTTAATCGATTACGTAAATCAATTAAAATATCTTCTACATAGTCCTATGAAGCTCAATTTTTTGAAGGATATGTAGAAATTTACAAAAACAGTTAAGCAATAATAAATCATTATAAAGATATAGACTTTTTAGATTGAGAGCATCACACGGCTAGTTTCGTCCTTGCTTAAGGGACTCAACGGGTATGTTTACAACCTATAAGTACATGTATCTAACTCTCTCCAAATTTTGAAGAAGTGAAAGACAAATGCGTACTAAATCCAAATAACAATATTAAATCATTATAAAGATATAGACTTTTTTAGATTGAGAGCATCACACGACTAGTTTCGTCCTTGCTCAATGGGCTCATCAGGTGGTTTAAAGACCCGTTAAGTCGATAGCAATTAAGAAACAAATTAAATTATCATATATAGTGTCGTATTACCAAAAATTTTTGACAAACGTTTAGATAAAAGAGGGTGTGGTAGAAGCTACCGTGATGTCGACATTTAAATGTGAGGTACGGTAGTCGTGAGATGTCAATTATCTGGATTCAGAAATATGGAAAATGAGAAGAACTTGAAGTTATAGTGTTAACGGAGTCAGGTGAAAATGTATCAGAAATAACAAGTTAGCTGTTTACCCTTCTCATTGGTAACAGACTGGGCACGGAATGATTTCCAGGTTAAATATCGATTTGCATGTTATATATGCTCAATTAACTTCGTAAAAGAGATAATGTCAATCTTTCGAATATATTTTTTCTTTAGTTCCAATGAACCTTTCACTCGAGTAGCATGATGAACACATTCTATTGAAGACTTTAACGATGGAAATAAATCATTCATTATTAAAATACAACAACCTAAGTAATGTCATAAGGAATTTGTTTCTGTTTTATCTAATTAAATGCTGCGAAACATTGATCAATGTTACTATCTGTTTACGATTAAATGAAGGAAGCGAACTACTTTTGGTTTCATATTTTCTGTTCCTTTTCAAATCTTTGAAGTAATTATTTTATATGATGTGTGTATACTCAGCGAGAATTCAACAGGTACTTTCCATGTCAATAGTTTATCTTTTTGTCATAAAACAAATAAAAACAATACCAAAGTTTCTTTCCGATGTAGATCGACTGAATAGACAATCATGTAAGATTGAAAATTCATTTATTTATTTTCATCACTTCATGATTTACGAGGGCTCTTTGTGCATATTTTTCTTCTTTACTTTCAATAAAAAACGGATAACTATACAAGCGTTTGTTTATGTTTTGGTAGCCTTAAAATGCTTCTTCACATTCCAGATTCATGAAAAGTACACAATCATGATTTCGTCGCTATACGCGTTGAGTGCATTTTATTTTGTATTCTGTAATGCTTTTTCTTTCTCTTTTCTATTGCTTTCTCTTCATCGTCATAGTTCTAACTGAATGTAACTCGCTCCGTTTGCATTCTTTTTTTCCAAAATATTCGTATAAGAATCTTCTCGTGCTAGAAATTAATGAAAAAAATCATCTCGAATGCTTTGTCATCCATTACTCTTCTTTTCCTTTTTTTTCTTTTTGTCTCATTTTATTTCATTTACTTTCCTATTCAAAATGTAAGTCGTGAGAAAACAGTGCACTGTAAAATAGTTCCTGTGCATAGGTCGGCTTATATTCTCTCATAGTGCTTCTGTTAAACACATGATTGATGGTTGTTTTTTTCTAAATTCTAGGCTGAAAACATATTATTACTAATTCTTCAGAAAATTGTGCATGTATCTAAGATTGCTCACGGTAATCTACTATTCAGAATGATTTTTCGGACACTTTAATCTAAATCAATTTGTCCTCAATAAGTTTTCACTTTTTGGAGTACAGATAACACTCGGATTCAAATTCGAAGTTTTTCCCATTTATTTTAATAGAGTAATACGAATCTTTTTTTAATGGCATCCATTTGTACACAATAGAAACTCTAGGTTATAGTTGCATAGGTAGCTTTCATGTGATTCGTAGAATGAAGGTCTTATTATAAACACGAGCAGGAATGAAATAAAAATTATCCTTTTTCTCGTCTCTGTTACTGTACCTATTTATTCATACTTCTATGTGTCTTATGGCTTCTGTTTTGCTTCTCGTCAATTATTTACCTTACTCTTTTCTACCCATGTAAAAAGAATGATGGGAAAAATCAGATTTTTATCGATTTTTTCTGATTAACAATCGATTAAAATGCACGATTTTAATCAGATTCTAACCCGATTTCTTGATTTTTAATACATTTTAATCGATTACTCGACTGCTAATCGATTTTAATTGCTGTTACTAAAAAATGCGTTTTTCTCCAGTTTTCACTTAGAAGCTTGAATGTTTAATTACTTTTTCTGACTCCTTGCGTTGACAAATGGAAAGTGCAGTACTAGTTCTACCTGTAATACATTCCTATATACGACATACATTGACACTCGCTCCTGTAAGCCATAATGTCGATACCTTTGATTAAACTCGATTAAAGATCAAATAATTGACTAAAAACATATAAAATCGATTAAAAATCGAATAATCGATTAAAATATATTAAAAATCAAGAAATCGGGTTAGAATCTGGTTAAAATCATGCCATTTTAATTGATTATTAATCAGAAAAATTCGATTAAAATTTCATTTTCCCCATCATTCTTTTTACATGGGTAACGCGAACACTTCTTGGAATCATAAATTCATAACAGAGAGCAGCACAACAAATTTAAAAATCATGTCACTTCGCTTTTTTCGTTCTACTGATCGATCGTATATCTTTCTTTCTCTTTATTCCTTATCTCCTTTCTTTATATTATTCGGCTCTTGCAGCCGTGTTGAAAAAAAAGGAGTACTATTTATTTATATTATATATTATCTTATTATTAATTGATAATATTATTGAATTGAAGTCTTTAATGGCTTCTTCTTCAATTAGTATTATTAACAGCATCTCAAATTCATTAGAACCAGTTCCATTGCCTGCTCAAAAAAGTTTGGATGTGATTGGTTCTCCTGTATTGTCCAATACTAATGCATTATCTTCCAATGATTCATTTGATGATTTTGAGACTGTTAAAGATAAGAGGAAAATTAAAGGTAAACATAAAATGATGACTTCGGCTCGTCTTAAATCTGATTTTGTTCCAATATCCGTTTCACCAATACTCATTACTTCACCTTCAAATATTCCTGCTGCTGCTGCTATTACTAATGATAATTTGATATCTAATGGTGATCAACATAATGATGTTACTAAACGTTTATCTCCTCCTCAACAAATATCTATTACAACTGAATCAACTAGATATACACAAACACGTTATCCTTTTCCACCTTTCATTATTAAATTTATTACTGGTAATGTTTTACCTAAACAAGTTAAAGAAGAATTATTGACTCATTGTAATAATGTATTTCAAACTGAAATTAACATTTTAAACTGCCGTTTATCAAACATTCGCACAAATAATGATTATGATATTCTTCTTTTTGTAAAGGATTCTTATTCTTACTCATTCTTATTGGATCATAAACATTGGCCCAATGTTTTTAATAATGTGAATTATGCTTTTCAGTCTGACCAGGTTATTCCTCCTCAATTATCATTGATAGTTAAGAATGTTTATCTTCATTTGGACTTTGATGATTTCTGTTCAGAAATTAAATTACGTTATCCATCTGTTAAAAATGTGATTAGAATGAAAAATAAATTTCAAAGTTATATCAAATTAGTTAAACTTGAACTTACTTCATCTAGTGTACGAGAAGAATTATTGAATGAAAAAAAATTATTATTGGATACATTGCTTATGATATTGCTGAGTACTTAGCACCAGCAACAGTTCTCATATGTTCAAAATGTATGGGACTGGGGCATTTCAAGAAACAATGTTCTCAAATCAAAAATACATGTCGTACGTGTGGTGATTTAGTGGATGATTTAAAATTACATATCTGCTCAAAAATTGAAAAATGTATCCATTGTGGTCTTAATCACAAATCTAATTCTCTTAAATGTCATGTGGTGAAATCTTTTAGATCTGAATTAACAAGTAAACTTTTATCTTCTAATAATCATTCTTCACATGTTTCACAAAATGGAAAGATTGATTTAAATAAAAATGTCAATGTTGTTTATAATAATTCACATTTTCCTGGTTTCCCAGTAGCTCAAAACTCCTCATCTAATCATATGTTAAATAAACTTGATAATTTACTTGCTCAAATGGCTGAAGTTAATGTTCCTTTATCTAATCTTAAAGTTAAATATGATAAAATTGAACAAATTACTTTAGCAAAAAATGATAGTGATTTTCTTATCAAAGAAAATTTAAATTTATTGACAAAACAATCGATGAATTAAAAAAAGAAGTGATTGTGAATAATCTCAAGGTGGAACGCCATGAAAACATGTTTACCAAATTAATTATTCCTATGTTTGAAGATATTTTTAGCTTTATTACAATACAAAATTGTGATAGCAAAGGAAGAACACTTGATGCTGATCTTAAAGTCAAGCTTGAACGTTATCTTATCCAAATGAAAAAAGCTAAAGAGGGTAAACATTTTACCAACTAATGACTCTGTCTCCCTTTGCTGTTCCTTTTTTCTCGTGTACTTCTTCTTATAAATTATCTAAACGTAATCATTTTCTTTGTAAAGCTAAAGCTTCACTTTCTCCCTTTGATTTTAATCTTTTTTGTGAAATCCTCGAGGAGTGGGAAACTTATCCTAATCTTCATAGCTGTTTTTCTCGTTGGCAAAACTTCGTTCAAGTATCTGGTAAATCTAAACCTAAGTTTCTTTCTTATAGTATTCTTTCTTTTAACGTTCGTGGTCTTGATTTGAGATGGCAAGAAGTTCTTCTTCTTATTTCTTCTTTCAAATTTGATATTCTTGTTCTTATTGAAACAGGTATGATTGACATATCATTTTATGAGAAAATCTTTTCTAATTTTAAAATTTTCTTCCAAAAAGGAGAAAATAAACATGGAGGAATAGTAGTGTTAGTTAGAGAAGGTATTATCTCCAGTAGAATTAGATGTGATTTACCTAACGTATGTGTTGTTGATATAAAAGGAGAAGAAGATTTTAGATTACTAGGTGTGTATGCTCCTAATAGTAAATCTTGGTCATGGGATGATCTTTCATTGTTCTTATCCAAGAAATGTATCATTTATGGTGATTTTAATGTTGATATTATGCAAGATGGTCAGATAGCTGAATCTCTTCTAAAATGGACTGACAATCATTATTTAGCTCCAGTTATTCCTTCATCTGCAACTTCTCTTCGTTCAAATAGAGTGATTGATTATGCATTAGTTCGTGATCTAAATATTGATATACAAATTTATAACGGAAATACATCTAGTGATCATAGGCCAGTTATCTCTACAATTCCTTTTAAGGCTGCACGACAAAAACTAGGTAAAAAAGTTCACTGGAAGGTTTTCTCATTCTTTTCTGAATTTTCTTTCTCCTTTTGGGAAGAGAATTGGAATATCTCTTCTATTGATAGTACTTATAATGATTATATTCGTTTTCTTTCTCTTTTATCTACTCGATGTACAACTTTTTTCTCTTTAGATAAATATCGCTCAGCTTTACCAGTTGAATTACGATCCTTCTTATCTTATATTAGAGCTCTTTCTTTTCGTCAAATTAGAACAAAATGTTCCATACTAAAAAAGGAGGTGTTATTCTTGAAAAAAATTGCTAAAAATGAACTTAATCATTTCTTCTTCTCTAAACTTGATTATCTTCTTCATATTCGTAATTCTTCTTCACCTGCAGCTATCTCCTTTTGGCATAAAAGTAAACGTTGTTTAAAACCTTCTTCATCTTCTATTCATGCTCTTATTAATACTTCAGGAGAAATCATTAGAGACAATGAACAGATGTGTGAACTTGCAGCTGATTATTATGAATCTTTTTTTAAAAGTTCTAATATAATTAGACCTCATCCATATACGGATAGTCCACCAGTTATGTTTGATAATATGGACGAAGTTATTCCTGAAGTTACTTTGGATGAACTAATGAGTACTGTTCATGCTAAACGAAAAACGAAATCTCTTGATGCTCATGGTATTGCTAATTTTATGTTTAACTTCTTACATTTTGATCATTGGTCTTTATTATTAAAACTTTATAATTATTCCTTTCAAAATTCTATTTTACCTTCTGCATGGAAAGATACTCGCATAATTTTATTAGCGAAAAAAGAACACATTTGTCCACCATCTTTAACTCGTCCTATTTCTCTTCTAGATTCTTTTCAAAAAGTTGGTGAGAAACTCTTTCTTACACGATTTCGTAATGTTCTTTTTCGAAGAGGACTTTTACCTGATAATCAATCTGGTTTTAGAGAAAATTTTCGTTTACAAACTCGTCTATTACTTTTCCTTGAAGATTTACGTAGTTTAATGTCAAATAGTAGTCCTATTAGTACTATTTTTGTTGATTTTCGTACAGCTTTTGATCAGTTATGGTTTGACTGTTGTATTGGTAAACTTCGTTGTTTAGGTATTCCTCCAGCTTATTTAAACTGGATATATGCATGGTTACTTGATAGAAGAAGTTTTATAGAAATTAATGAAACTAAATCTAGGTGGTTTAATATTGATAAAGGTTGTCCTCAAGGTAGTGTTTTATCACCTACTTTATTTATAACCTATAATTGTGATTTGGGTAGTTCTTTAGCTAGCTGTACTAGTCACCTATTTGCTGATGATTTAGCTGTAATTGTTGCTGGTCAACTTGGTATTAAATACTCTTATCAATGTTTGGATTTAGAAAAACGTATTAAAGTTTTTATTGATCATCTCGAATATTATTCGTACTTAACTGATCAACCTATTAATACTAATAAGACTCAAGCTTTATTTACAGCACGTGCTATTGGTCATCCTAAATTTGATATTCATTTTAATTCTGGTTCTAAAGAGAAAATCAATTGGGTACCAGAATATAAATATTTAGGTTATCTAATATCTTCTAAATTAGGTTGGGATAAATTTCTTAAGTTTATAATGAATAAAGTAAGGCATAGAATTTCTTTGATTAAATCATTTAGGCTCTTTGGTCGTACATCACCAACTCTTCGCAAAACTCTGTTCTTATCTTTTGTTCTGCCTATTTTTACTTGGGTCTATCCAATATTCCCATTTCTTTCTGTGAAACAACAAAGTGATCTATCTCACTACTATTTTTCTTCACTGAGGCGTATTATGTTTTGTCTGCATTGGAGTGAGAATTTTTTTGCCTTTGCTATGGATGAAAAATCCTTTGAAGATCGTTGTGCTGCATACTGGGAGAGATATTTATATGCTCTCGCAGACTCAACTGATGGAATGTTATTATTTGAAAAGGCAAATCTTAATGTACTCAGGCAGAGTTGGATCAATAAAAATTTTTCGATAAAATGTCTTCGGAAATCCAAACGATTTGTATCTAATGAATCAATTATTGAGACGGTAGTTAGTTGGTTGAATTCAGTTCCTTCTCTTTCTTCGATCCCCAACTACGAAGTGGATGAAATTCAACTCCTCGAGGATTTTCCCGAATCGTTTCTGTTTTAAAGTATATCTTCTTTCTTCTTGGTTTTTTTTCTTTGTCTGTTATTTCTACTCTTGTTTCTTATTACAGGTTGGTTGAAAAGTTTTGAAAGCGACACCTATTAACCAGTAGAGGAATCAAAATTTATACGCTATTTTAATATTTCATCTTCCATTGGAACACACAAAAAATTCTATTTTGATTGGTCAATTCATTATTTGTTTACAAGCCATTTGAAGTTGACGTGTCAGTGTATTTTGTTACAATGGAAAAAACCGAATATCGTGCAGTGATAAAATTCTTTGTNTGCATGTGGTGATTTAGTTGATGATTTAAAATTACATATTTGCTCAAAAATTGAAAAATGTATTCATTGTGGTCTCGATCACAAATCTAATTCTCTTAAATGTCATGTGGTGAAATCTTTTAGATCTGAATTAACTCGTAAACTTTTATCTTCTAATAATCATCCTTCACACGTTTCACAAAATGGAATTATTGATTTAAATAAAAATGTCAATATTGTTTATAATAATTCACATTTTCCTAATTTACCAGTAGCACAAAACTCCTCATCTAATCACATGTTAAATAAACTTGATAATTTACTTGCTCAAATTGCTGATGTTAATGTTCACTTATCTAATCTTAAAGTTAAAAATGATAAAATTGAACAAATTATTCTAGCAAAAAATGATAGTGATATTCTTATTAAAGAAAATTTAAATTTATTGTCAAAACAATCAATGGAGTTAAAAAAAGAGGTGATTGTGAATAATCTCAAAGTGGAACGCCATGAAAACATGTTTACCAAATTAATCATTCCTATGTTTGAAGACTTTTTTAGCTTTATTACAGTACAAAATTGTGATAGCAATGGAAGAACACTTGATGCTGATCTTAAACTCAAGCTTGAACGCTATCTTATCCAAATGAAAAAAGCCAAAGAAGGTAAACATTTTACCAACTAATGACTCTGTCTCCCTTTGCTGCTCCTTTTTTCTCGTGTACTTCTTCTTATAAATTATCTAAACGTAATCATTTTCTTTGTAAAGCCAAAGCTTCACTTTCTCCCTTTGAATTCTATCTTTTTTGTGAAATCCTCGAGGAATGGGAAACTTATCCTAATCTTCATAGTTGTTTTTCTCGTTGGCAAAATTTCATTCAAGTGTCTGGTAAATCTAAACCTAAGCTTCTTTCTTATAATATTCTCTCTTTTAATGTTCGTGGTCTTGATTTGAGATGGCAAGAAGTTCTTCTTCTTATTTCTTCTTTCAATTTTGATATTCTTGTTCTTATTGAAACAGGTATTATTGACACATTATTTTATGAGAAAATTTTTTCTAATTTCAAAATCTTCTATCAAAAAGGAGAAAATAAACATGGAGGAATATTAGTATTAGTTAGAGAAGGTATTTTCTCCAATAGAATTAGATGCGATTTNGTTCGTGGTCTTGATTTGAGATGGCAAGAAGTTCTTCTTCTTATTTCTTCTTTCAATTTTGATATTCTTGTTCTTATTGAAACAGGTATTATTGACACATTATTTTATGAGAAAATTTTTTCTAATTTTAAAATTTTCTATCAAAAAGGAGAGAATAAACATGGAGGAATATTAGTGCTAGTTAGAGTAGGTATTATCTCCAGTAGAATTAGATGTGATTTACCTAATGTATGTGTTGTTGATATAAAAGGAGAAGAAGATTTTAGATTACTAGGTGTCTATGCTCCTAATAGTAAATCTTGGTCATGGGATGATCTTTCATTGTTCTTATCCAAGAAATGTATCGTTTATGGTGACTTTAATGTTGATATTATGCAAGATGGTCAGAAAGCTGAATCTCTTTTAGAATGGACTGATAATCATTTTTTAGCTCCTGTTATTCCTTCATCTGCAACTTCCCTTCGTTCAAATAGAGTGATTGATTATGCTTTAATTTGTGGTTTAAATATTGATATACAAACTTATAACGGAAATACAACCAGTGATCATAGGCCAGTTATCTCTACAATTCCTTTTAAGGTTGCACGACAAAAACTAGGTAAAAAAGTTCACTGGAAGGTTTTCTCAATCTTTTCTGAATATTCTTTCTCCTTTTGGGAAGAGAATTGGAATATCTCTTCTCTTGATAGTACTTATAATGATTATATTCGTTTTCTTTTTCTTTTATCTACTCGTTGTACAACTTTTTTCTCTTTAGATAAATATCGTTCAGCTCTACCAGTTGAATTACGATCCTTTTTATCTTATATTAGAGCTCTTTCTTTTCGACAAATTAGAACAAAATGTTCCATTGTAAAAAAGGAGGTGTTATTCTTGAAAAAAATTGCTAAAAATGAACTTAATCGTTTTTTCTCTTCTAAACTTGATTATCTTCTTCATGTTCGTAACTCTTCTTCACCTGCAGCTATCTCTTTTTGGCATAAAAGTAAACGTTGTTTAATACCTTCCTCATCTTCTATTCATGCTCTTGTTAATACTTCAGGAGAAATTATTAGAGAGAATGAACAGATGTGTGAACTTGCAGCTGATTATTATGAATCTTTCTTCAAAAGTTCAAATATAATCAGACCTCATCCATATACGGATAGTCCACCAGTTATGTTTGATAATATGGACGATGTTATTCCTGAAGTTACTTTAGATGAACTAATGAGTTCTATTCATGCTAAACGTAAAAAGAAATCTCTTGATGCTCATGGTATTGCTAATTTTATGTTTAACTTTTTACATTTTAATCATTGGTCTTTATTGTTAAAACTTTATAATTATTCCTTTCAAAATTCTATTTTACCTTCTGCATGGAAAGATACTCGCATAATTTTATTAGCGAAAAAAGAACATGTATGTCCTCCATCTTTAACTCGTCCTATTTCTCTACTTGACTCTTTTCAAAAAGTTGGTGAGAAACTCTTTCTTACACGATTTCGTAATGTTCTGTTGCGAAGAGGACTTCTACCTGACAATCAGTCTGGTTTTAGAGAAAATTTTCGTTTACAAACTCGTCTATTACTTTTCCTTGAAGATTTACGTAGTTTAATGTCAAATAGTAGTCCTATTTGCACTATTTTTGTTGATTTTCGTACAGCTTTTGATCAGTTGTGGTTTGCAGGTTGTATTGGTAAACTTCATCGTTTAGGTATTCCTCCAGCTTATTTAAACTGGATATATGCCTGGTTACTTGATAGAAGAGGTTTTATAGAGATTAATGAAACTAGATCTAGGTGGTTTAATATTGATAAAGGTTGTCCTCAAGGTAGTGTTTTATCACCTACTTTATTTATAACTTATAATTGTGATTTGGGTAGTTCCTTGGCTGGTTGTATTAGTCACTTATTTGCTGACGATTTAGCTGGAATCGTTGCTGGTCAACTTGGTATTAAATATACTTATCAATGTTTGGATTTAGAAAAACGTCTTAAAGTTTTTATCGATCATCTTGAATATTATTCGTGCCTAACTGATCAACCTATTAATACTAATAAGACTCAAGCTTTATTTACTACACGTGCTATTGGTCATCCTAAATTTGATATTCATTTTAATTCTGGTTCTAAAGAGAAAATCAATTGGGTATCAGAATTTAAATATTTAGGTTATCTAATATCTTCTAAATTAAGTTGGGGTAAATTTGTCAAGTTTATAATGAATAAAGTGAGACATAGAATTTCTTTGATTAAGTCATTTAGGCTTTTTGGTTGTACATCACCAGCTCTTCGCAAAACTCTGTTCTTATCTTTTGTTCTGCCTATTTTTACTTGGGTCTATCCAATATTCCCATTTCTTTCTGTGAAACAACAAAGTGAGTTGTCTCACTTCTATTTTTCTTCACTGAGGCGTGTTATGTTTTGTCTGCATTGGAATGAGAATTTTTTTGCCTTTTCTATGGATGAAAAATCTTTTGAAGATCGTTGTGCTGCGTATTGGGAGCGATATTTATATGCTCTCGCAGATTCAACCGATGGAATGTTATTATTCGAAAAGGCAAATCTTAATGTACTCAGGCAGAGTTGGATCAATAAAGATTTTTCGATAAAATGTCTTCGGAAATCCAAACGATTTGTATCTAACGAATCAGTTATTGAGACGGTAGTTAGTTGGTTGAGTTCAGTTCCTTCTCTTTCTTCGATC
>CAJNSZ010001808.1:0-20986 GCA_905329745.1 Rotaria sp. Silwood2
ACCCACCCACACCCACACCCACACCCACACCCACACCCACACCCACACCCACACCCTAGAATAGTTCTGGGAAATTTATCGACAAAAAACATCTTCATTTTTAGTTTTATAGATGATATATTCTTATGAACATAGCATCTATCTCTCCTTCATCAACATAAGTGAATACTCAGGCAGGCAAAAGATAAGGGAGGAAGCCGGACATGACTAATCTCAAGTGTCTGCACTACAATCTGGTCTAGTCTGAGATTACTTGTAGCCCGCCAGGACTAGTTTTCTTGACGCACAAAGTCTTACAACTTCATGTAGACTAGCCCTAAATAAGCTAGCACCCTATCATGACTAGTCCGTTTTGTATAATCATCCTGTCCAGATGTGTCAGCGTAACGATAAAAAGCAATGGAAAAGGAGAGCATAGGTGGTTTCGAACATTTGATCCGACAATATTGAATACCTAACTAATCCAGACTAATATGAAGAGCCATTTGTACTAGTCATGAATGATTGTTTTCATGGAACTAATGATAGTTTTGATTCAGAATAATCTTAACTCCTTCGATAGTCTATTTTGCCTGCACCTAATCATACACGCAGCTCATATAGACTCGTTTATATGGAGAATAGAACGATATATGCAGCGAGTGTGGAATGGATAAGGGGGTGTGCGTGTCAATTAAAAGAACAACTACATCCACGCCTGCACCCTTTTTTTCTCCTTATTGATTTGCAACCGTACTGGCGTCATCAACCAAATTACGCAAAAAAAATGGTGTCGGAAACTATGTTAACGTGTTGACGCACCAAAAACATTGATGTAAAGAATTGAAAAAGAAAGAGGGATCGGTTGCAAATGCAACACGTTCTTCTTTCGGAGTTTCGATTTTATATAAGAAACACAAAAAAGTAAGTTTATTGTCAATGCATACTCTAGTCTTGTTTTAGTTGATAAAATCATCTAAGATTTAATATGGATGTCTGGAAAGATTGTTGATACGTGACAGAGGTCCTCAATGATCCTGAAAGTCATCTGGTGGTGACACTTTCATATTAGCAAAGAGCTTGATATTATATCGCAGTATTTCGTAGGCTAACGGATCTAATACTTATATAGTGAGACATTCGCAAAACCTCCGTCAACTTTTATTGTTGGTTTTCATTGAGCAACAAATCAAGTTCAGTTAAAAGAGATTTCAGTGGTTATACTGACTGTCATTTTATTGGATCGAAATTGCATAAGCTTTCGAGACAAGGAATATTCTTAGATTTTTCTACCGTCTCAGAATATAGAACTATGGTAGTTCATGTTTTATTCTTAGTCAAAAAGATGAGCTCAAAACAGCATAAATTCGAAATAATGATATTCATTTTTGGAAATGGCATTTCGGGTGTCAGAATGCCATTGTTCTGTTTTGAAGACGACGACTTGATTTCCAAAGTGCTACTGTTCTATGTCTGCTTATTGTAAGTCATAATCCATTAATTGCAAATAAGTCTTAAAGTATGGATGCGTAAGTGAGCTCACTGTTTTTACTTGTATTCGTGAGGCGCTATTAAACATTATGAAAAAGTTTTCCTCTAAAGTAGAGATAAAAGTTTGAAGATAAGCTGTCAAGAAGGTAGAATACACCTCGTACATGTTCAATATGTGGAACTTTTTCTATGTCATCATGGTATGACATGCAATGCATGAGTATTCCTATTAGCAAATGCATGCTCAAAATTAAGTTTCATTTAAGGTCACTTGTTCAAGCGAATAATACATCGAAAAAGAATAATATGGCTAGCAATACAAATACACTGGCAATCGAACATATTGATTCATGGACAACAAATATTCTAAAAGAAGAAATGAAAGCTACCGATGAAGAATTAATATACTTTGATAAATTACAGCAACTTCGATATCAGAAATGGGAACATTTTCCGGATGTTGATGGTGAGAATCCATCAGTGGTGATTGACGACTTTCTCTACCATGGCGATATAGGCCATGCAAGCAATGTGAGCCTGCTTATAAAACTTGGCATTCATCATATCGTCAATACCTGCGACGAGTCGTTGAAAACAGAAATCACACATAATTTCAATGTGCTATGGATTAGTATAGACGATGATCTTCGTGCTAATATCAATCAATATTTTCAACAAACGAATGACTTCTTATTTTCGTGTAAGCAGAAGAAGGAGAAAGTGTTGGTACACTGTCAAATGGGTATTTCTCGATCATCCTCCATTGTACTCGCCTATCTAATGAAGTGAGTTTTACATTTGTATTCAAAATCGGTCGAATATTTCATTATAGATACCATCATGATACTTTAATAAAAGCTTACAAGTATTTACTCGATCGGCGTCCTCAATCTTTACCAAATTCTGGTTTTCTTTTGCAATTGATTCGATATGAGAAAGTGTTACGCAACAGTGGAGCAATTGATGAACAACGAAATGATGATGATAAACAGAATCCAATCAAACCAATTCAAATACCAAGTAATTTCAGTGTTGAAAAGCCGTTGCTCTAGAAAGCAATGGAAAACTTTAGAAGGATTTCTATCGTCTACGTGTGAATTTCATGTGCTGAAGAAATTCATTTTCCTTAACCACAAATCTATTTTTCTATTTGCTTTGATTTTGTTTATCTTGTTCAACAACATTTAAGTCTAATAAATGTGTCCAGAACAAGAAGAAATAATTAGGTTAAATTAGTGAAAAATTTATTATTAAACCAGGCAATCACAAATCCCTGTTTCTTTCTTGGTATCTTCTCTGTGTGTAATCGTTACGATTGATCATATGAGAAGATCAAATAAAGATTCAATCTATTCACAATGATATTCTCTCTATCAAAATCATGATATCGATGCTTGACATTAGACATGAGTCTTTCAAGCTTAACTGTTCTTAATTTGTACACAATTTTTTTTTTCTTAGAAAAAGTCGGCATAAATTCATCCATATTTTATTTTGAATGCTTCAAAAGCAAATTCTAAAAGACCAGATAATGCGTGTGGAACCTACATGCATCATCTGTTCTTTTAGTGTGTGTGAGTGTGGATTTGTTTCTTCACTTCATCCAAGCTCATCTTTTCTAAGGGTAGAGAACAAACTGAATTTTACCTCACGACGAAAGAATTCATTCATAAACACAAAACTAGTAAATTTTTGTTCATAAAACCTTTGTTTAGTTTTGAAGAGGATATATTCATTTTTCAGTAATAGTTTTCCTATAATGATTTTATATTCAGACGTAATCCAATTATTGAATCTAATTATCATCTTATCTTTTACGACAAAGAAGCACGTTTTATTTCATCGAGGGACTATTAAATTATAAATTAACCTTACAGTTCGATTTTAGGAAGCATCGAACTATAACAATGAACAACAAGGGTGTGGGTGTGAGTGTAGGTGAATTTGGTTATGAAACTAACTCTCCTCTGAACTCATAACCACACGCACGCTCATAATATGGTATTTGTCTTCAATGTAATATTTCTATCCTCTTCTTTTTTTCCTTCTAACCTTCTCCTCTCTTCTCTTTCTTTTCTCAGTCTTTTTAACTTCTTTGATGTTTACCTTCATTTATACACATGTGTAAACGCACGTGTTCTGTTTGTTTTTTCTATGCGTATAGCTAGTTTTTTTATATTTTCTAAGGAAAAATTCATAAACGCTGTAGAAAACTTGAGAGTATCAAAATTTTACTTAGATAATATTGTATGAAGATTTATGAAATATTATAGCATTATAGAGCTTGATTTGGGCTATCAGAATATAGAGTGAAAAAATTTCCTAAAGGTATCTGTAAAACATTACAGAGTCGATACCAGTGCTTTTGATATACCCTAAGTATTTCTCAATAAGACATTTTTTTTAAAACGATCTTTTTCGATGGCGACATCCTCACAAACGATGGAAAATATATTTTCTCAAAGAAAAGTCTATATTTGACTATATGATTCTTCCAAAATAGTACGCTTTACTACGAAAATATGAATGACGTCAAAGTCCAATAACTTCGAAGAAATGAATCAATATCATGTTACAAAGTTGATAACTGGATTAGATATTAAGGTGTTAAATATTAACTGATACGAATAGAGAATACTTTCGTCTGCACTTTGATGCTACTTATTTAATAAAATTTGATAAATAACTTTCTCACTTCAAGGAGTTTTTTTTTCAACAAGACTGTACAGAGAAAAAGTGAATAGTGCATTTCAGCTAACTTTCACAAACTACTATACCACTTGACTAAGTCTCTAACAAGATTGAAGTCATGATTGCCATAGGTAATTTTCATACTCACGCCCAATGTCACCCTCAGAATTTCGTTTGTTTTAAAGAAAAGTACATGATCAAAATAAGCTTTACTTTGTATATGTCAGAGCTTTTCACGCTTCACCTTTTAATATATTTTCGTTTTCCTAATAAAGCATATTTAATAAGAAGACAATGAAATGGAAAACGCAGTCATTCAGTTTCCCCATCCGTTAGACATTTTCTTTTCTTTCCTCATTGACTTGCATTCTATCCTAGTCATCACTGTTAAGTCTCGTAATCCTGTAATCTTTTGCGCAATATCTTTATAGATCAAAGTGCGTTATAAATAAGTGGCAGTTACCCGTATGTGTGTATATGAAATTTTCGAGGCAAAATAAATGAATTTTTTGAGCGAATATGTTGCCCTTTACGAGTATATATAAGGTCAATGGCAACGATAATTCGCATACTTTGTTTCTTCTTTCCACTAGTAATAGGAACGACGGAAATTCTCACAGACCTAAAAAAAAAGGCACAGCCCCGACTAATCATCGGCTTTGCTCAATTCATGGCACACTATACGGGTGGAAAACCTCTTGCGTACAACAACTATGGATGCTGGTAAGTTGGGGTGTGGGTATCATCGCTGTTCTCAATTGTATCTACATTCCCACCCATATCATAGAGCCATAGAATATATTTATAAGAACTAGTATTTCATGATAGGTGTCTTGTTTGAATAAGTAAAAATTATTGATCGATTGAAGTAAGTTTTAATAATGAAAACGTAGCATAATAAAAAAACTTTATCGAAATTTAAATTTTTGTTTAGTTTTGATTGAAAAACATGCAAATAATTGCAAAATCAAGAGTAAATATGATTGTTTTAGCATTACTAAGACGACCTAAACAGAAAAAAACCAGATGAAATAATATCTACGAACGATCTTATCTAAAGTAATTATGAATGATGTTGCTCACTTTTCTTGAGAAAAATCTAAGAGTCAACGTAAAAAAGTAGAAAATTTATCGATTGTACACGATTATTTCATAATCTTCTGTCTTGAAAACGAAATGATTTTAATAAAATATTAAGGTCAATAATTTTTTTTAAATCATGTTTCGATCAGTTTCGCGCAGAGATAATAAATCGTACAAAAAAGAATCTAAGACAATTAGTTTTTGTAAATAATTTCATTTTCAATCAGCTTCGTTTTATTTTTATAATTTACAAATACAACTTAAATATGAAAATAGAATATGCTATGATTGTCTTGTATTTCAAATGTACATGTTTATTGATGTAGGAGAAATGTCCAATCTTTCATTCTTATTGCCCTGATAATAAAATAGATGAAGATGATCTCTGTAACAATGATAAACTATAAATGTAGATAATGATTAAGACCTTGTTGAAAATTGTATTTAAACAGACGATGGTAAAGATAATGCTGATAAATTTTGTTACTAATAAAGTCAATTGGCTAGTTTCTGAATTTTAAAATTGAGAAAGTGATGAGAAGCATACAATATATATATACATTATTGTTTGTATTTACAACTTACTGACAATAAGAAAAAGTGTTAACAATAATAGTAAATAAAAATTGTATCAATAAGTTATATGAAATAATAAACTTTTCATCAACATTTCTGGTATAGTGCTTGCCTAGAAAAATAGACACATTAATGTAAATTAATATTCATTTTCTCCTATCTTTTGTCTCATCTCAGTTCTTTTATATAGTTCTTTTCAATTATAAGAATTATTATCTAATGACATATGGGTAGGTGTGAGCATGGATTCGTAAATCTTTATTCTACTCACACGTATACCCTCAAGACAGTTCTCAAAATGAAAATTTACCACCCTTCATCGCCGATCAATTAAGTGTTGTTAAGGACACTATACACAGCTACGAAAGATTTACATGTGTATTCAAGATTTACGAAGCTATGGAAGTACGTTTTTGAGAAACTGCGGGACATGAATGTCAGTCTTCAATTCACTCACAATCGTAACTGTACCCATGCTTAATATAACATTAAAGTAATGGTCTACTAAATATTTAATAGTCAATATTATGTCTCTCGTTGCTTTAATCTTGCTAATAATTTACTCATTATGACGAAGCAACGGTAACTTGAATGTCTACGATGATTTCAATATATTTTATGCTGGCAAGAAATCTGTTAACTTTCGCTATTTGTTTACTTATTTTAAAATGATTCATTTCTTAACATTAACGTATGCGAACATTTGCTATTTCACATCGATGTACTTTTTTTCTCGTTATTTTGAAAGAGTTTCTTATAAATACATACTCTTTTGAAAAGGGCTGCACATAGCAACACCAACAAAAACACAAAGGTAATCGATGAAATCTTGTGATTAAAAAGAAATCTGTTAAAGCAATCTTTTCAAACTTAAATATGAACCACGACGAGCTAGCTTAAATCAATTGCAAGAATACTAACGTCTTCGATAAATTTTAGTGAATTTTTAAATTGTAATGGAGAAGCAATTCATATGTGTCATCAAATTCTGGTGAGATATAATTGTTTATTCTCTATCAAAAGATCTCTCATACTCATGCAAAAAAATTAAAAAGAAAAAAAAAGATCTTAATCATTTATTCGTAAAAATTCGTCGATATCGATTGGACTAGAGCTGACTTCGTTTCTTAATATATTGTCTAGCCTTATTGGTCTTCAGATTTTAATGTATCTTTAGTTATTTTTCCATTTTAACCAATATTTACCTGCTGCTCGATTTCAATTTTTGTTTACGAGGTAGATAATCGAATTTAATCATATGTAGTAAAAGTAGGTACAAACGTGAAGTACTAGTTTTAGAATCATTTTTCGTCGTTTCTCTCTTAGAAGAAATCTATAAGCTGTCATTAAGCAACAGTTTGGCAATTCAAATTAAATTTTTATCTACTATTTAGATCTTTCTCAAAATAGTTCTTTTCAATCGTTTTTAGCTAATCTGAATCGAGCTCCATGAATTTTTCCACTTAGGTTTTAAGAAAATCAATTTAAATCTGATATTTAGACTGGCTTTTTTTTAGATCGGCAGTCTGCAACGAATCATCCAAGGTTAAAAGTTCGTCTGAAACGATTGGATTACAGCAATCATTGTTTCAAAAAAATGCACATCGATAAAAGTCGATTGAAAAGTCTATAACTGATAGTTTTTTTGATCTCCTGAGTTCTCTGCTTTTTTTATCTTTATAAAAACATGTAGCAGGTTTCGATCAAAACACCCAATTGAAAAAGAGTAATTGAATAGTATTACTTTTCTTCAAATATAATATATATATAAGTAAATGAACACTTTTATATTGAAATATGAAATTTCTTATTCTAATATCGTATAATATAGTATACATATAGGCTGTTTATAACTAGCAAACTATTATCTTTATCATACGATGACATCATTATAGATTCTTTTCCTTTTATTTTTCATCCATACAAGATTGACTGAATAACTTACAAATCAAATTTTGCCATTTTCGATAGTCTTTCTTATCTGACATTGTCAACTACAACAACATTTGCGTTGCTGTTGAAAAAAGAAGTTTTATATTAGTTTTATTGTTATGTATGCGTGTCTCTAGTACAAACAGATGATTTTAATTTTATTTCGTATAATTTTAATCATTTGAGCAAACTTGTTAAAAAATTCTTAGTACATAAAGAAAGTTCATATTTTAGCGTGGTCAAAAGAATTTTTATATGAATGTTATTTCTCAGAAGAGTATTTTAGGATACAAGTACTTTGCTTAAATGCTATCGAGATATAAGCCTTTTAGTTACGTATTGTTTGAGGAACTACGAATGAATAGTATGTCACGCTATCTAAGAGGTCAAAAAATGACAAAATATGCTAAATTAGATTAGTTTCAGACGACTTATAGTTCATCAGAATTGTTTATTATAACGAATAATACCATGCAACTAAAGATGAATCAGTTCACACTATCTCCACAACAAGTTATGACTAGTTCATTTTGTTTATCTATACACTCCATAATATATAAGTGATGTTAGATGGATTCGATCATTTTTCTAGTGGATATCACTATTTTACTATTCTAAATAATGATGTATAATAATGTATGATGAACTTTATATTCTTGATGACTAGCTCATTTTTGAGAAAATTGTTCAAAGTTCAATTTAGAATATTGTCAAAATGACACGTATAATTCCTAGCAAGCCGTCCTAGTTTCTCTGACAAACTGTTAGATTATTTCATATAGAATCAAAAACATGCAACAGCGTTATGTAAAGAAATTTGAATTATGAATAACATAAACGAGGCAATAAAATAAAGAAAATTCTTTTCTTTTTAATCATTAACTAACAGCAACTTGTTAAAGCGAGTGGTTACAGTAAGTAATTGAGTATTCTATTTGATTTAACTTTGAATTTTTAATAAATCTACATGTGAGAAGAAGAATGATTATTATGATGAAAGTAAAATTATTGTGTCTTGTTATATTAATGTTATAAAACTTATTAATGAAAAAAATACATCTCGTATTAGATGAAAAGTAATTTTAGTATCTTTAAATAAGGAGTACTCTTTATCCTTGCAATCGTATCTTTTAATTTCAATGTAAAATTAGATTCGAACTATATAAACGTAGTTATATTCAAACTAATATTGAAAATCAATGTTGCTATTAGATCACAGCTATTTTCTCACTTCTATTGTGTTTTGAATGAAACTAATTTGTACTCGATTTTAATGGATAAAAAATTTTTGTTAAAAATATCAAATTAATTATAAATTTTACGAGCGATATTTGGTGCATTCATAGCCCTTAAAATTATCAGAAAAACTAAAATATTATATCAAAATGTGTGCCAAAATAAATAGTTGACTATTTGATCATATAAGGTTCAATTATTTAAACGATGCGTAAGGAAAATGCGATGGTCATGTTCGAATCTAGCTTTATGTTCTATATTTACAACTTCTAGACCAGTTCGAAATAGTTCATTACGCAAAATTGTAACCCATCAAATGTCGCATACTGGGTGCCTTAGTTGTGTTTTTTGGATTTAAAACTATTTCTGACTGATCTTTAGATGACTAAACGTGAATAGTCTTTCTTCTAGAAAAAAAAACTTGATTTATTGCATCATGATTTGCTTCGTCATGATGAATGTATAGAACTTAAAGGATTTCGAACTAGTCATATCAGAGATGTTTCGAGCAAACCGATTAGACACGATTGATTGTTATGACTAGAACAAAGACCCGTCTATTTATTCGTCTTTTGCTTTCCTAGTTGGATGAGGATGATAAGTAAATCACCTAGTATTTCTGTCACGAGCTTCTTTTTTTACAATTTTCTTTTTTTTCTTTTTCAGATGCCACTTTTTGAACCAACTTAAAAGTTTATTTGTCAACAAAGTGAAAAGCTCAACTTTCACATTCTATGACAGACTCTTTTTTTTCTCTTCATTCTATTAAACCTGTAGTAAATCATAATTTCGATACTTCGAAACGTTGTAAAAGTACTTCTGATTCGAAACATAAAATAAAAATAAAATGAATATCACATACATCTGAAATGTGACGACTTTCTAAGAAACTGGGAAGTCGAGAAGCAGTCTTCATATATTTGTATATTAACTATAATCAAATAGTTGATGAAGTCAACATTACACACAGAGAAAGCTTTTAATAATTAAATAAACATCTTATATTAAGATGATTGATATAAATTGCAAGTCATAGAAAATTTTTAGATGAAATCGAACGATTACGATGCTAGTTATTGAAGAATTCTCTCACCGATAAAAATTCATTGTATTTGATTTTGCAGATTGTGTAGACATTTGAGATCAAGCTTGACTCATTACTATAATGGATAAGACTGAAGAAATAGTACCTGCCAATCTAAAATTAGAACCATTTCAGTCGTAAGTTATTTTTCTTTGTGGTAATTTACTTGTTTATTTATATTCTAGAAAAGTCATCCCCAACGAACAAATTCCATCGAGTACATTTTTCAATCATAATTTTCACAAAAAAAAAGATTATTTTCTATCAAAGGTCATAAAACAAAATCGGTAGTCGTCACTAAAGAACCATTGTTCTCACTGACTACGCATCCAATGCCTAAAAACTTTCCTGAAAGTCTACGTGAGGCGATGGAGACTGGATTTGTCAAGTATGCCTTCAAGCGTGTATTCAAGCATGTATATACACGTAAGTGTAATATCAGCATAACTAAAAAAAAAACATTTATTCTGTTCTTTGTAGTTTGTGTTTCACTTTATGTGATGCTCTTCGCTCATGCTGCTGCTATNCATGATAGAAAATAAATAGATTGAGATATTATTCTTAATATATATTTTTTTCTTCTTAATTGATAAACTTGATTTTAATTATTTTTTGCACTAATTACATATTATTGTGTATGTTATATAACATTCCTGTCTATTTAAATAATTTTTTTCAAAATAACCATAGACAATTGTTATCAAAAATACATGACATCTGCTTGAAGAGCATCGTCTTTGAAATTTTTTTGAAAGTTGATTAATACGTCTACTAGAAATAATTTATTTTTGAATAATTAATTCGTATTGCATCTCTTTGAAAATTGTCTGTCACTTTTTTCAATAGTTGATAATCAATAAGAAGATGAACACCATTTGGCAAACGTGTTTTTACATCTAGTAAAAATTCTTCAACATAATCTTCATGAACTTGAATAAGATACCAAGTTCAGTAATATTATGATATTCAACAATTGAGAAATTTCATGTTCATTTTCTAATTTTGTATATTTTTTATTCTTTTGTGCTTCATTATTAATTTCAGTTAACTTTTTCATAAATGGAAATGTTGAACAATTCGAAGAAACAATTCATGTTCAAATGGACGTTCATCAAATAATGATACTATATTAACATATTGAAATAATCCACCTAAAAAATTATTAGGTTATCCCATGATAATATGTCGATTTATGTGGATACGAATAAATATGCCATTGACTATATATAAGTTCTTTGGAAAATAATTAACACAAGAAATAACTGAATTATATTTAAAATCTTTGAATGTTTGTTGACTGTCTTCATTTGATGGTAAATCAGTTTGATTTTTACAATAACTGATTAATCTAATATTAAATGTAAATGTCTTTAATCTTAATAATTGATTGATAATATTTGTCTTCAAATCATCACCAATAATATATGTTTCTCTTTCACAATTTAACTGTAACTTAAGTTTTTCTAAATTCACCATTCTATGCAGAAGTGGTACAATTAAATCATCATACTGATGTGTATCTATATCAGAGTGCATCAAGAAGCTTTTTAAATTAGATATTTTTTCCTAAAAAACAATCATACTTGAATAAATCAAATATTAATCAAAGTAATTCACCTTATCATTAATTGTATGATTAAACGAAGTAATGAAAGTAATATGAACATAAAGTGTTTGAAGTTGATTGACACGTTCATCAAGTAAATAAAGACAATCAATAAAATCTTGCAAATTGACATGCAATTGTAATAGAAAAGGAAGGGAAAACAGTTGGAGGTGAACACGCAAATGATAATTTTTGACATAGACTTAAGGATGGACTAAAATTTAAACATTGTAAATTGGAAAATATATCACAAATAAGTGTAAATATAAGTCTAATAATTGATCCTTCATCTCGTTCATCGCTCTTAGTAAAATCGATAATAAGTAATATATAGTCTGATTTTTGAATCTAAGAAATAAAGTTTTATTTATACATAAACAATAAAAAATATTTTGAAAATAAATTAACTATTTTCAATATTGATCAAATCATAGCATATAGATTTTTTGTGTACTCAAAAAGTGGGTACACTACTAAAATCGGTCTGTGTGTCCGGCCGGCCTTCCGTATACACGATAACTTTCGAAAGGAGAGTCAGATCGCGATGAAATTATTTACACAGTTCAGTCTTTACAATATCTCAGTCGAGTTCGAAGATGAAAAGGATCCGTCGAGAAATGACTGAGTTATCAACAAAATTGTGATTTTTGGCCAGACCATCCCTGAGGGAGGGAGGTACCGGGATTTTTTGCTCATAATTATTCATAAAATACATAAATCGACTCAGTTTTTAACTCTGATTCTGAATCTGATATTAGTTTTGAACCAAATCATAGTTTTGTGTACTCAAAAGTGAGTAGACTATAGAATAGTCAGTGTGTCCGTCCGTCCGGTTGGCTGTTTGCATAATAACTTTTGACAACAGAGTCAGATTGTGATAAAACTTTCCACAAAGCTAAGTCTTGACAATATTTCGGTCAAGTTCGAAGATGAGAAGGATCGGCCGAGCCGTTCCAGTGTTATTGCAAAAATACCCATTTTTCCCTATAGCTTCCTATGGAAAAATCGACCTATCGCCACTTTCGTAAAAGATTTTTCCTATCATAGTCAATTAAAATCCTAACTGTTTTACACCATTCGATAGAGAATTTCAAGAGCTACAAAATGATATATAAAACATAAAGAAACAAGAATGTAGACTCACCTATCACAAGGATAATTAAAGAAAACTAAGTTATATTTTGGTCCACGATCTAATTGATTCACAAGTAGAACTCTATCTTCCAATCACAGTGATGATACTTCGAGGTTTTCAGAGATGGAGAATTCGAATGTGTATTGCACTTCCATCGAAATACTATTGGTTGTGCAGTGACCAATAGAAATCAAGTTATAGAGAAAACGACTTTGTTAGGGTAAATCAAGGGAAAAAGTTCAAACTTGAGCTTTATTCGATCTCAATTCCTATTGATTTGCCAACCCGCAATAAAAATCAACATTTTAAACGGTAGGTTTCGCAGTATAGTTTTGATGTTGAGACATTCTAGGATGATTCATTTGTATGATTCATTTTTTGAAGTACACATAACTGTCTGATTCAAATCAGAAGTTTCCGCATTTATTTTTAATGAAAAAAGTTCGAAAATTGTAAGATAAATATGAGACTATTGTTTATATAGATTGAGTTTGTCAATCAAATGTCGATATTTGCATCGATGTACAATTATTTATGTACTCTGTTTTACTTTTTTGTGGTCTCTTCTTATTTTTCTGCCTTTTTTTTGTATGTATCCTATATTTTCGTTTTTTGTTCTGTGTTCGTATTCTCTTCTATTTTAAACTTCTCGAGCTTTTTCGTTTTTTTTCTTTTTCTAAGCTTGTTCGGTTTTGCTTTCATTTTTATGATCAGTTCTTTTTTCTCTCCTCCCTCCTAAAAACAAGTTCTGAAAGTGTTGTATGGTACTCTATCTTATCGACAATATAAATGCTTATATACATTACTGTAGACGATTGCATGTTGTGAAATTAAATCTAAATTCGCTGCCGTATAAGCGCTTCTGAGCATAATAATAGATAACAATATTGAAACAAGTTTTTATGTAAGTTGTCTTCAAGGTTATTTCATTTGGCATCTTTGAAGAAGCAAAATAAGAAGAGAGCAATGCATCGATCGTTATCTTTATAGTTTTTTCATTCCTTTTCTGTCCTCAGTTTTGAATTTTGCTTCTTTGTTATAGAAAAAGAACCGTATAAATAAGAATCGAGATCAAATAATCGATTAAAATCCTTTACTTTGAGTCATTGTCGATTTAATTTTTGTCCCAGGTTTTCTTGTACGCGACGCATCAACGATATTTTGCAAAAATTTTTCGATCAGATCTATTCTTTAGATCAAAGGTGAATATGTCTATTCCAATCAATACAGACTCAAGTGAAGCAAACACATATATAACAGCTATCACATGTGATCAAATGAACGATGCTGAAAATACATCCGAGAATACATACTTGCATGGCTTGACAAAGCAATGAACAATGATAATAGTGCTTTTGATATTAGTCTTGGTCTTATGCATACTGTTCAACAAGTTTTCACGTTTAGTGACGGTCAAAAATGCCTTGATTATTTAAGATCTATTACCAATAAGCGAGCATTTTTGGTGCTATCCTATGCGATAGATGATCAGCTCTTGAACGAATTTCTAGTATTGCCTCATCTTGAATATATATATTTTTTTGGTAGAGAAGCTATATTGAAAAAAAGAACATTCGAAACTCATCGAAATTACAAGTATACATGACTTATATAAACACCTTAACAAAGATGCGCGATCTAGCAATGAGGAAGATCAGGATACTGATTTTGCTTCATTGGAATTAAATTCATCAGTGAAATCAATACAAGAATTAGATTATGCTCGAACATTTATCTTCTATCAATTTATAATAGAAGTTCTACTTCGTCTTCCCAAAACAAATGAAATCAAAGAGCAGTTCATTTCTTTTTGTATGGAAAATACTGACGATAATCCGACCCAAACGAAGATTTTTGAGGAGTTTATCAAGAGTTATAAACCAGATGAAGCGATTGCATTGTATTCTTCAACGTCTTGTCTTCATCGATTGTTGAATCGCACTTGTCGATTGGGCAATTTAAAAGATATGTTTAGACTTGCCTTTTATATGACTGATCTTTACGTTCAATTGAAACAGTTACACCAAGAACAGTTCGATTGGACTCAAGAACGTGTACTTGTCTACAGGGGACGACGGATGCTCCCTGCAGAATTCGAGAAATTGAAAGCAAGTATTGGAGGTTTGGTTGTCACAAAATCTTTTTTGTCAACGACGACTGAAAGAGATGTTGCTGTGGTGTATTCTGGAAAGGATACATCAGATCCTAATATTGTTCCAGCTATAATACATATGAGAATTGACAAGCAAAAAAATGAAACAAAACCATTTGCTTTCATTCGCTATCATAGTAAAGTAAGAGAAGATGATGAAGTTCTAATATCAATCGGGACAATATTTCGAATCATTGAGGAGAATTATAAAGTATTTTCATGATTTTAATTCTCTTTAGGCTCAATTGATCTACTTTTTTATTTTCTTCAGAATGGTGTTCATGAGTTTGTATTAGTTAGAAGTGACACCGAAGAGCAACTGGAACACAAAATCAAGGAAGATTTTCGAAGTCAAATTAGTGAAAGTGAAACATTTCTCAATGTGGATTCTTCAACAGATATCGTTAAACTTTGCAAAGAAGCCCTAGATGTTTCGACGTCATTTGATGATCATATTACAAAACAACATGAAGGATCAGTTTCATCCAAAATTCTCGAGACAAAGAATACAGGTATTGATTTATTTTCGTTCAGTATTTAAAAGATATCAATATACATTTCAAAAATAAAAGTTAAGTATTTTTAGAATCGTGTTTCATAAGATCGAGATAGAAATCTAAGGTATTTACTGTTCGAAAGAGCAATCACAATAGCATTCAATCAAGAATATCACATTTTCCTAAAAACTTTTCGTTCTGAGAGAACTTCCGAAAAAAGTTTAGTTTTCTAGATTCAATTCAGTTTCATTTCTTCTTGTTAACAGCAAATGTTGTAGATCTTTATTTTGTTTCTCTAAAAACTTATTTCAAAACTACTGATCTGCCTTGTAATTTGAAATAGATGCTATTCCTGAATGGCACGTATAAAGTTGTACGCGTGCATCGGGTGTCAGTGGAGATACAGACAGGAATGCGTGAGTCTGGATGTCATGTTAGTGTATCCTCCTTATACACATCCACATTCATGCAGATTGCATATGCATCCTTCACTTTGAAAAAATCGTTAACTATAAGTGTATTTTCCATTGAAAGCGTTGCTTTGTTGTTTAGAATCGTGTTCAGTTATCACAACTCCACTTACACGGACTATAAGACTATCAAAGCACGCATTTAGGAGACTCTACAATGAAATCTTAGAATTGAAGTGTAAATTTAACAGTATCTTTATCATTGATGTCAATCCCTTCTCTGATGATAATGATCTAGATGATAGCTCAAAGATGGCATCTTCATCTTTATCAAATTGCATTGTCATTGAAGGTCGTATTCTGCCAACAGTGGAACCTTTTAGTCTACGTTCGTTTCGTATTAGAATCACAATAGTCGAACAATATCCCTTCGAGCCTCCAAAATTAATATTATTAGATCGTATCTACCATCCAAACGTCGACGACACTGGTCGTATCTGTCTTGATTTACTGGATCCATATGAGTCCTATAAAGAATTAGTGTCACTGGCTGATATCATAAACGGTGTAGAGCGGTTACTGAGCAATCCTGATCCGAGTCATGTTATCAACATTGCAGCCGACGTACAATACAGGAAAAACCGTGATGAATTCAATCGGAAGGCATTGGCATTCGTTCTACAGTATGGTCAACCACGCACATAGTATTGTCTCTACGGCTACAGAATTCCAAACACGCTTGAAAACATCGTTTCCTCAGCACATGTATTCACAGCTTTCGTCAAGATAATCCAACAAGAATAAGGATGTGGAAAAAATGCACTCCCGTCAGCACACGCACTTAGACTTAAACTTACACTCATATCCTGTTTTTTGCTGCTCTTCATTTTAATCGTTTATTAACTGATTGTTTTTTATTTGTAGAGATCGAAAGATGAAAATTAATTCCGTTCTTCGTAAAAAATGTATATGCTTAAGTATTTTTGTTTTGATTGCAGATAATTGACATAGAATTTCCATTATGCATAGAGTAATTTAACCTGATTATTCTTCAAGACTTATGCCATAATAATCTATGTAAAGAAAATCCTTCTTTTATAATTTCCTTGTTAAATTTCGTAGTAGTTCGAATACTTTTGAACCATAGATCTTTATTTTTGAACATCAAAATACATCTTCTATCGATTGATTTCTTATTTAAAAATTAACCCTCGTAGTACAATCCAAAGTCATTTTTGACTTCACTCTCTAAAAATTTAAAAATATGTTAGAACTATTTTGCTGTTCCCAGTTCTTAAAAGCAACTAGTATTCCTTATGAATAGATATATATTGTTGAATCTAAAAAGGAATACAGGGTGTGGGTGTGGGTGTGGATACTCTGTTCTCCAACACCCACATCCCATATCTATACATGTATTATTATTATTAACGAGAGGATAAATTGTTAATCTTCTTCTGATACTAAATGATAGTGCGCTGAAGAAGAATCTTTCAAATACCATTCTTCAACAGGTAATCCATCTAAACGTTTTAGGGTGTGAGTGTGAGGGTGGAGTGAGTGTGGGTGGTTATGTGGTTATTGCTGTGTCGTTAATACACCCATACTCACACTCACACCCAGGACGATTTTCCTACAAAAAGTAATTTCAACATGAGCATGTCATTATTAATCTCTCTCCTTCTCTGTAGTCTTACTATCAATATATCTCAAGTGAAGAGGAAAAGCATTGAAATATGTATGATGGAGTCACTTTTTCTTTTCTTTTTCTATATGCAGTATTTCGTATTTACCCGTGGGGAAAAGAGAATGGAAAAATGCTCTTGAATGGACTAGATGAATGCATCCAATAGTGATGATGATGTTTGTATTGAACTGAACAATAAAGCAACATTTCGTAGAAACACAGCGAAAAAAGTGAAGTTTTGTCTAATTGTCTCAAAAAATCAGGTAGAAGCTCACGGAAAAAAATGTCTATGTCTTCTGAACGATACGGGTAAAAACTCCAGGCCTTGGACAGTTTTGAAAGTCTTCAATTGACGCTTCTAATGTACTCCTGATGATTCAACGCGATACATAGATTTCCAGAACAGCTCAATTCAAAACTCTTAAAAGAAAACTTGCCAAAAATATCTGCAGTATCCGATTAGATGTCGTTTGAGTCTCTCTTTCTAACGGTAAAAATCGCAGATCTTTATGTTGTTTCTATGGAAAATTTTTCAAAAACACTCACAACGTTTCTTTTTTTGAAACGAATATTAACCAAAAAGCTATTCTATGGCTATATCAACTTTATGCTAAGTATGGATGATTATCTGGTAGTATTTGTTCTCATATATTCAATGCTTGATTATCATTACTCATATTAAACAATGTACGACCAATATTGTACAAACTATACTGTTTAGAATAGTTCACATAAATAGATTGGAAATAGATAGAAATTTCGAATATGAAGATAATCAAGCGAGAACATAGAAATATTGAAAATTGCAATAGAGGAAGAGGTATTGAGACTAGGAAGCAAACAGAACTAATATTTCAACACAACTTTACTATGAAATTCGAATTGTACGTGGTAACAAAAACCGTGCTGTGGTAGATTTGATTGTGTATATAGGGCATGCCAAACGTTTTTTCCCTGGTCCTTTTATTTGTATGATAGCATTGGGATTTGCAGAAAATCCAAATGAATTAAATAATCGTCAATTGTATGCATCTCGCTATCGATTAACAACATCACATTGACCAAAGGAATTTCAAATGATGGATGGGAAAATATCAAAAGGTAGAAATAGTACTGAATTGACAGATTATAAACGAAATCTCATTTTAGAAGTTCAGAAATAAAGTATTTTCAATTGATTGTATTTGAATAATATCTAAGTCTTACACAAAGAAAAAAAAAGAACTTTATAACATTAATTGTATTGATGAATTAATTTGAAAATTATACCAGCACGATAGTTATCATTTTCTGGTGCTTTAAACGCTTATTTAACATGAGAATTAATCAATCCATACATGAAGTGAAGATACATGAAACGAATACGTTCCATCAGTACAGATGTTATTCTGTTGTAAATATTCATCTATTACTGACCGAGGCGTTTTGAAAGGACTAGTCCAATGAGTAGCTATGCTGTTCAGATAATGAAGTTCATTAAAGAGTCGAAAAATATCATCTCGATTTTTGACGGACAAAGAAATATGTTCTAGTTTTGGAAATGATTGACAGATTTGATCAATATCCATACTATGTACATTTTGCTTCATATTTAAATTTTTTATTTGTTCAAATACATTTTGACCATCTGGAAGTGAATTGATAATTTGTACTAATGTTTTACCACACATAGTTAGTTGATAAATGTTGGGTGCTGCTTGAAAAAGATCGTTCAACGGCATGTGTCGTACACACTCTCCAATTTTTAGATGATTGACAGGTAACAAATTAATAAATTTTTGTAATTGATCCATGGTATCAAGGCTACTTTCGAGCCATAAGGTTCGGATATATTTTAATGGTGTTGGGATGAGATCCTCTGAAGGAAAATCAATTAATCGCAATTCTGTGCAATTTTCATTGAATGAATAAGGCGTTAATGAGTAGTTAAAAAAGCCATCACCTGGTGAATACCAAACATTAGCTAGAGAGAAATGAGGTACAGAGAATAATCTTGCGCATGATGAATCTTTAGTCGAGATCAAACAAGCCATATGCCAGCGTTTTTCGATTGTCCAAAATGAATCTTGAAAGGGTATAAGTACATCGTCACCAGTCATGTTATTCTCTTCTGGTGTTATATTCAATGCAAATTTTGTTAGATGTCGTAATTTTGTTTTAATTAATGTCTTCCATCGTCTGCCATCAAGTAGATCTTGTTCGCCTGTTATTTTTAGCACGAGACTTTTGAGTGATGGAGTAAGTGAAAAAAGATTTTCGAGTTCTTTAAATAATGTCCAACTTTTTGATTCGATTATTAGAGAACTTAAATGCGATGGAATATAATCTAATGTTACCATATGATGCCCGAATGGTATTGATATCTGAAGATAAAATAGATTTGGAACCCAATGAAAAATCATTCGTAAATCGTTAAATGTGCAAGAATGAATAGTTAAATAAGTAAGTTTAGATAATGATTGTTGAAGGGTAATCAACAGTGAACTATCTATGAATGTCAAATGTTCCAAAGAAGATAAAGTTGTCAATATCTCAGTAATAGAACGAGATTTTCTTTTATGTACTTGAATTGGATGACCATTTATTGATAGAGAGCGGATTTGAACATGATTTTCAAGATGTGATAGAATCATGAAAAGTAAATCAGCATCATGAACTTGATTAATACTTATATATTGAAGATTATTAAATTTAATAAGTGGTAAAAGAGACATGAAGAGTTTTATTTGACCCGGACTATGTTCATCATCAGAAAGAAGAAGAGATTGTACTTGATGAGGGTGAATATGTTCGCATATAAAATAGAATGTTGACTTTTTCATCGATTTAAAATTTAGTTTCATACGACTGTATGAATGAAGTATGATATCGAGATATGGATCAATTTGAATGAATGCATTTAGCAGATCGATTGTTTTCAAAAAATCAAAAATGATATGGAGAATTTCACAGGGAAAGTAATTCAGCATAAACGGCATGGTCTTCAAAGATAATATCAGTTGAACTGACAAATCTAAAATTTACAAAAGAAAAGAGTTGCTTGCATCAATAAAACGATCATTCATCATAATTATTATAACTACATGTAAAAACAAAAACATTTGAGTAAGAGAACGAGTAGAAAAAATACTATACGTGCTTAAATGGCTGTATGTTTATTGCAAAACGTCATTAAAGCCACTGTAAAAGTACGTGTATCTCCTTGAAAAAAATTGTAAATTTCAAGTAAAACTAGATGGCGATAATTTACGGTCAAGATTCTTTACTACTATGAAAAGAAAAGAATGCTTTTCGATGTATGCATACATCGAAAAGGGTGTGGGTGTGTGGGTGTGGGTGTGGGTGTGTGCGTGTGGGTGTGGGGTGTGGGTGTGGGGTGTGGGTGTGGCTGTGGGGTGTGGGGGTGGGGGTGGGTGTGGGTGGGGGT
>CAJNSZ010001809.1:0-20976 GCA_905329745.1 Rotaria sp. Silwood2
TTTCGAATGATCATTGAATAAATGATCAATGAAAAGATTCTGTCTTCTTTCGGTAGATAATTATGAATATGTTTAATTAATCATATTGATTTGAAGAAAAAAGATTTGTTCGAATGAATTTCGTTAGTAACATTATTGAAAGACTTCTTCGATATAGATAAACAATTCGAATGAATTTAGCTCATCAAATGACATTTACGATCATTCAAAGAAATATTTTCTTTTTCTTATTTGAACGTAGAGAATAGAAAATGAACAATTAATTCTCACTCGAATATCCATCAATGAATCGATGTTGTGTTCAATTTCATTTCGAATAATTAAACAAATTTTATTCCAATGAGATTTCGATGAACGCATCTTGTTTCTTCATTTCTTCAAGTGAAATTTCAGTGAGAATAAGTCATTCTTTCATAGTTCCAATCAATATGTTTAATCTATTCATATGAGAACGACATTTTTCATCTCTCATTCAATTTTTTTTAGTAACAAGAATTGCGTATGATGTTCATTTTTGTTCAGTTGTTTAAACAGTACAAAGATAGTTAAATGTGAAAGAGATTGCCATGAATTTGTCTATGTTGAATAGATGTCGACATAAGAATTCATTCTTCTACTAGTTGTTATACAGATGTTTTCATTAAATCATACCATCGTCTCTTTTATGATCAAATTCATTGACTTATTAAGACTTGTCATTTGTTCATTTCTCTTGAAAAAGTCCTGTTCTCATCGAATACTTCATTTATTAGACCATAGGATGATTATCATTGATATGTCAAAGAGAATAGATTATTTGTCGACAACAAAGAATATTCTATCTATTTCAATAACATAGACTTTGATCGTAGTTTTTAATAAATCCCAAGCGAATGCTCGAAAGATATGGACATTGACATCAATAAACATCTGTCAATGAAATATTCTCGATATAGGAAACATCCAATTGGAATAGAATATCCATCAAAGGAACTATCATTTTATTTCAATCTTCGATCTCAATTGTCATCAAAGATTGTCAAGATATTTTTTAATAATGGAAATCACTTAGATTCAGACAATGTCAATAGAAAATCACTTTTATAATTCATTTGTCAGATGATAATGTGAAAAATTTTATTCATTTTTCATAATGATAGCCAGAGACCCGAGAAAAGGTTTATTCTTTTTCTTGTCTTTCTTTTTTTTTCTAGTTACTTCATTGTTTATTCGAGAAAGAAATCTATTCCAACTAGTTGTATTACAATTGGTTCATTGTCTAATTACTCATTATTTACAAGAATGAGTTTTGATTAAGAAATATCTTTGAGAAAATATTTATCGATATTGTTCTTTCTCTTTTCTTTCGATCTTAGATAAAAATAAGTCGAATTATCAATAAATTAAAGATTTTTATCATTGCAATTAGATTCTCAAGTCTTGTGTTTATTCATTATGGATCAACGTTTAGAAAGATTTGATATAATGAAATTATTTTCGATCAAAGGTCAATTCATAAGAAATTCGTTTCGTTTAAAAGGTCTTCTAATTGTCTTTAGAGATCTTTTTTTTATTAAATATTCCAATGAAAATTGTTTTGAAGAAGGAAATCTATGGAGAAAAAAGGATTCTGATCAATGAATTTCATATCAGATCTTTCAATTGAATTAGTTGTCTTGAAAATATTCTTTGAAATTTAATAAGAATTCTATGAGGAAGAGATTAGACAACTCAATGTCATTAATGATTATCCGTTTTCATAGAATAAATAAGATTGATGAAAAACTCTTCTCTAATATGTGTTGTTTATATAAAATAATCTGATCAATACAAAATGATTTATGAAAAAAAAATCTTTATTCCTTTATTTATTTCTTCGATATGAATTGATCTCTTTGATGAAGATAATATAATCGATTGAATATTTGTACGAGATCAGTTGAAAAGAATGTATATGTTTCATAGATGATCAGTAGCTTTTCGAGATCGATTGAGAAACTTATTCTTATTCTTATCTTTTAAAGAAATTCTTTTTCTTCTGTTCATATTTGATCAATTGGCAAACATTAGATTTATTTTATTGATTAAAATCATATTTGATCATCTTAGTAATCTTTTTCCAAGACTTTTTCTTATAAATCAATCGATACTACTAAGAACGACTACAGATCAGCAGAACATTTCTCTTCATAAACATCTTTTTCATCAAAGTCTACTTAATTCATCTTTTATCAGGAAAAATTTATCGAAATATCAATAAGGATAGATTTTTTTTCGCACGTATGAAATGAGATTTATTGATATTGAATAAATTTTAGCGAAAACTACATATTCTTGTCAACTTCATTAGAATATTAATGCAATTTTTGCAAGAAAAGAATTTCTTCATTTTTTCAACAGCTATTGACATTATCTGTCTTGACAGCAGATGAAGGTGGAAACATCACTATATGTCACATGAGCTGGGTGTGGGTGAAGACAAAAGATAACATGACATAGATTATTTGCCTAAGAATTTGTCTTGCTTCATCAACGTTATTACGATTAAAACGTTTTCAAACAGGGTTTCCATCTGTACCCTGTTTTGAAGTACAGTACTCCATTTCGACCTTTTGTATCCCATTTAAGCTTTTTTTCTTTTTACACCCTTTATATGAATCATGCAGTTTCAAATCCATGCAAAAATTTTTCGTTTTACGATAGTTAAGAACTATACAAACGTCTTTCAGTTCGAAATAGATATTTTTTTGTTTCTTTTTCTACAAATATTAATTTTTCTTCTTTTTGAATAACTTTATTTTCAAGACTTTTACCAGAATCGCCGCTATTGATGGGTAACAAAATAGTGTACCAAAATGTCGAGTTCATGATTCCTGATTGTTTTGAAAATGGGAGGAGTTAAAAATTCAACAGAAAGTACTTTATCTCACTTTTTCCAGAAACTGAACAAAGAATGCTAATTAAATCGACTTTCTGCGAGAATTTACCATGAAAACTTCAAAATTTTCGCAGAAAGTGCTTGAAATTTTCCCGGAGAATTGGACGTATTTTAGATTTTTGGTGTGGCTAGTCCTTCCCAACATCTCCCTAATCGGAAAGTATGATCGAATGAAATGTAAGAACTCTCGTATTTTCGAACAGGCGATGCAATAAAACAGAGTCATCAAAGATTTTGTTGAAACATTTTTCTTCGGTGGAAAATTAACATCTACGTTAATGAAGATAGCGAAGAAGACCTTTCCTGTTTAATTTTTCCTTCAGAATCTCTTTTTTCTTCCTCATAATCTTGACTTTCGACCAAATGTTGCAAGCATAGTTCTCTTCGACAAGAAAACTGTGAAGAAAAGTTCTCGTGCTGGATGCGAATGAGTGGACTCAGTATAATAGACAAGTTTTCTAACAGTTTGCAAGAAAGTTGTCATCCATTAAAAAATGGTCTGAATCTTGAAGAATTGATTAATTTTTTCTGAATTCCACCTTTTTGCATGAAAGTTCATCGAAAGTGACCAAATTTTCATAAACCTTTTAAACCACTAGAAATTTATACACCAGCTCTGATGCAAAAAATCTTTCACTTTTTCAGTGTCGACCATCTTTGATGTGAAAAGACTTCCATCACTTAATCTTCACAGTTAACGCTCTTTTCAATTGAAAATTTTCATTTTGTTTATTGAAGTGACTTCTTTTTCAGAAACTACTTTATTGCTAGGCTCGTTCTTTGCCAAAATAGAACATTTCAGATCATAATTTTTTTCACGAGGAAACTCCAATCTGAAGCTTTCCAATGAGCACTACGCTTTTCTCAACTTTGTTTTTTACAGTACTCTTTTGAATTTTGAAAAAAGTTAAGTGCCCCTTATATGTACCCTATTTAGAAAAATTTTGTACCTCACATGTACCCCGTCGGCAATTTTTTGTACCTTATTTGGAACCCTAGGAGATAGCAACCTTGTCTGGGAATGAAGGAGCATCGGATAATCATGCAAATATTTCTCCAATAATCAATGGAAAAAACATTTGTTCGTATTGAGCCAAATGAACAAACATTTGAAGATTTGTCTTATTTTCAATAATCATTGTTCAATGCATTGATCAAGTACAAGAGTCATTTTGATTGTTTTTATTTGAAAATTTTTGGATGTTTGACAAAGAATTGAAATAAATGTGTAACTAGTAATGATTGAATTAAGATATGATCATAAGAAACTGATTTTTTATTCAATGAATACCATTGAATAAAGACTAGATTTGAGTGATTCCATGTGAAGTATGGTTCTTTTCTCATGCAAGATCTTTCTTCAAATCAAATTCTTTTATTCTTTTCCAAATCTATTTGAATTTCGCACGATTTCTTCTTTCGACGAAGTAAGAAAGAGAAATTTATATGTAAGTAAAGTTAGCATCAGATTCGAGTACTTCGACCAAATATTCGCCCAATGACTTGTGTCAGAAAAGATATTGTCTGTGTCAAGTAAAGAATTGAAAATGCTACCGATTGAGTACTTTTCAGAACCTAACATTCCCATGAAAACTTAAAAATACACGTTTTTATACTCACTTTCCACTAACTAATAATTCAAGTAAATCGACTAAATATTCGCTGAGTGAGCTGTGTCAACTTTTAAAGGTAGCGTGTCATGCTCAAATTGACGAGCTTTATGGAATGGGGTGGCTTTTGCGTAGATATGAGCAGTATTTCGCAGGATTACTCTTATTTACGATCCAGAATAATCTCGTGGACTTTTACTTGACCTCACGAGTGGTTATCAGTTGTAATACTACTAAGATCTATGAAAAAGCCATATCATTCGATAGAGCTCGTCGATTGGAGTATGACACACTGCTTTTTAAAGTTGACATAACTCGCTCAGCCAATATTTGGTTGAAGTACTCGAATCTGATGCTGACTTTACTTACGTATATGGCATATCAGATAAGTGTGGATGAAGGCAATAGACAAACATTAGATAGATGATCTAGATGAGGATGAATGTGGAATGAAAATGTTAGCATAAATACAAACAATTCTCTTGCTTCATCATAGTTCTTATGGTTTAGATCTTTTCGAAGATGATCATTTATCCTAGTAGATTTCTACAGTTGATCAGAGATCGAATAAAATTGGTTTTCCATTGATAGAATAAAACTTCAATAAAAATCTTCTTTTCTGAAGAATTGCACAAAATATTTTCTAATATGTGAAAGTAATTTCGAGAAAAATTGAGAAAAAAGCTTTGCTTCGAAAACTGATAAATAATTGTTGTTTTATTATCAAAATGAGAGAAGAAAAATTTTCTTTTTTTGTCGATTGATTTTATCATTTGCAAAAGGAAATCAATAATGAAAATTTGTGAGATAAGAAAATCTTTTTCAATCTAAAGAAATATTTAAGAAAAAAGCATTCTGTTGAAAGTTGTCTAGAATAAAAGTTGATTAAATGTATTGATCTACTTTTGATCAGAATTCTTATGTTGAAGAGAAGACTGGGCAACTTAATCATATGAATCTATTCATTTGAACAATTCTCTTCGTTAGATTTGATTCGTATGGAATATCTGATTTAACTGGATTACCCGATTTACTTTCCACGGATTTTCTTTCCGTTGATTATTTTCAGTCTTAATTGGTTTTTTTTCACAGAAAAATATAATTTTTGCTGCTGAGGATTTACTTTCCGTTGATTACATGAAAATAATTTTCCAATTAGTCGTTTTCTTGATTGGGGATTTACTTTCCGTCGATTAGTTGGGATGTGGGTGTCGTTGTGGGTGGGTGTGGTAGTGAGTATTGGTGCAGATGAAGAGATACAATACACACCCATCCATGCTCACATCCACACCCACAGCCACACCCCAACTAATCAACGCAAAGTATATCCCCAATCAAGAAAACGACTAATTGGAAAATTATTTTCATGTAATCAACGGAAAGTAAATCCGTGGAAAGTAAATCGTGCATCCCGATTTAACTAGATTTCTTTCGAAAACGAATTCGATCAATTCATTAGAATGTCTTCATTAAATCTATTTTCATTTTCTCAATTAAGATGAATAGATCGTGTTATGAAACAGAATTTATCGTTGTCAACAATATCACTTAATCGAATGAATTTTTCTAATAAATGTTGGCGAGTCTTTCCATTAAATCGATTTGAGAAAATGTCAGTGAATTTGAACAGTAGAAATCGTTTACTTAGGATTGAATCCTTTTTTGCTTCTTTTAAAATCATTTTCCATAGCTGAATATTGAACAAATAAAGAAGGATTTTCTTAAGTTTGTCCAATGAATGTGATGAGATTGTTTGGCATCTGACAAACATCTTCAAACGACTGTTCAATGTTTATTTGACTATACAGAAGATCTCTTTGATGGAATGATTAAGTTCATTCTCAGTTTCATCCATCCATCTTTTTCTTATGAAGAAATTTTCTTCAGAATATCTCTGACTCTATGAAAGAAGGTGAGAAGTTCGATTGATATCTTTCGAATATGTCGATTATAATGAGCATTATTGAATAAATCAATCTATTTTTCGTATATGTAGAAGATATATGATTAAATTAGTTATTAAAGATTCATTTGAATAAGAATATTTGTTGTCTGTATAAAAAGTGATATTTAATTTGATATTGCCGATGGGAGTTGGTGAAAATATTCGTTGTATCAACTAAATGAAGAAATAGAAGAAGAAAAAGATAATTTTGAAGTGTATGATGAGAAATGATTAAGATTTGATTTATCTCCCGAATTGAAGATGAGCCTAGATGATCATGTCGAAAAACGAATCAAACTTTCGAATCTTTTCGCTTTGATTAAATCAGTGTGTGCCGAAGAATTATTTGGAAAATTTCGATATTTATCATAAACAATGAAAATATGATGATTCACTTCACAATTCCTATTGAATTTGTAGTTGCATGACAAACTCTTCTTTTGATAAGTTTTGCTATTTAAGAGAATGTTTTTTTTCAATGAGATCTTCTAAAAATGGTTGGAAATGATAGTCCTTTATTCTGTCCATTGGTAAATATTCTTTATTTGAGCACCTTTCACATATTGACCTTGTCTTTCAATCTTCATCAAAAATCATCGAAATGTTTCTCTCATATTTAAAGAAAATTTCTCCAACGATCTCGCATTGAATCAATATACTAAGATATTTGTTTTCTTGTTTAGATCTTATTCTTTTCTATTTTATCTATTTGATGACTTGGACTTTAGAAAGATAATTGATAAGTATGAATAGTTTTTCATTGAAAGAGTTTCTGATTTGTTCGAATTAGTATCAGATATTTGAAAAAAGTTCAAGTAAATGATCAATTAAAAGGTGAAGAAAAGTAAATGAAATTTGAAGATGATTTCTTCCAATGCATATTCCATGATTTAACACGAGCAAATTTCCTTATATTTTTTGTTTATTCACTCAATCACATGTCATTGATGATGGGAAAGAGTTTTTTTCGAAAATGTTCAGAGTGAATATCTTCATGGAATGATTGAATGAGAAGAGCTGATTTTTCATAGAAGAAGAAAAATTCTCTTCTACAACATGATCATTACGATGTTTAATTTGTCTTTTTTCATCTCATTGAACAGTTCATTCATTTCAAAGATAATCACTTTAAAAAAAGAAGGTCTCCAGTCAACGAAGTATTCATTTCAATTGAAAGAGTTTTTCTATAATAGACAAACGAATTTCAAAAGATTTAAGTCAATTGTGAACAAATCTTAGACGAATTTCTTTTCTCTTGCACTTCAAATAAGAAGATCTCGAAATTCCTCTACACTAGATGATTTTCTTCAGCAAAATCTTCAGCTTATTGAGGAGTGACAGATAAAGACTCGTCTCAAATAGAGAGAAGTCCATTCGATTCTAATGGCCGAATAATGACGAGTTATTTCATCATTTCAATTGAATATTGTTTGTTAATCAGTCGATCAATGCCAGATGTGATGAGTGTGAGAGAAACTCTTTCATTGCTATCATTGATCTGATAATTAAACTTCATTTTTCTGATCATACTGACCTTGTCTTTTTCAAATGCTGTTTATTGTTTCTTAAGAAAATTCTTCTCATTTTTATTGATGTTCTTTACATAGAATATGTTAATTTTTGCGAAAAACTGATCGAAATAATCTAACTATTGATAATTGATTTTGTCGTCGAAATCAAATCTGTTAACTGAAAAAAAAATCAATTGTAATAGAAGGAAAAGTACTTATTCACTTTCATTAATGATATTATTCTCAGATAATCGAATTGTGATCAAGAAAAATATTGTAGATAATTATTTGTTTTGACTAATTTTCTTGGACGAGATCACAAATGAACTTTTTTCTTTCAATTGAATTAAATAGGAAAATCAGCTTGTTTCGCAGTCAGATAAAACTTCTTATTTGTCGTAGATGCTATTAATTGCCAAATGAAGAATTTATCAACGACAAACTAATCGACTTCTTAAAGATCAGATCAATGGTGAAAATTCTTCTAATATGGAAGATGTACAAATGAATGAAGATCTAAAAAGGAAGATAGTCATAGAAACTGAGATATTTTCCTCAGACAAGGGTCTAATTGAAATATATATAATACGTAAACAAATGCTTTGGTTATCCTTTGTTTCACGAAATCGAATGATCGGATATCGATGTAGTCAACAGGTCAAGAGTGATCACGTCGGCTACGTATTAATTGCAGGCAAAAATTAAGTCAATTAGTGAAAAATAACTGCTTTTTGGAATGATTAAAATTGTATTGTGTTGCCAAAAAAAAAACAACTACTTTTTCAATTAAGAAAATATCAACAAATATAATATGATAATTATATATACAAAAGAGTTATTTATTCATACGACTGCTACATAAACCAAAAAAAAAAAGAAAACAACAAAAACTTTACTCTTCATCTTGAGAGTGAGGATTGCCGACCACCTAAACATAGTATCTATTGTATCAAATGAGATGTTATTATTCTCTTTCTCATATTTTATGTGTATCAGTCACACACAAATCATGTTTCAATTTCGCAATAATTTCTTAATGAACAAGTGACCGTTTTTTGGAAACAGTAAAAAAAATGAGATAATAGAATTTCAATCATTTCAAAAAGCAGTTGTTTTCCACTAATTGGCTTAAATTTTTCCCACAATGCTATACAGAAAATAGCCAATAAATCATTATCCGTTATTCTTTTTTTTTCGTATATATGAAATAGTTTATTTGGTTCAGCATTGAAATCTTTTCCCAAGCATTTTGTACACATTATTAACAATAAGAACGAGAAGATATTATATAAAAAAAAAACAAATGTCAACGAAATAAAAATCATTTCCATTGTAAATAGATATTATCAAGTTCATGATGAATTGTGTAATTTGATAAAAGTTTTTCATTATCAATTATTTTGTTTAAACTTTTAATCATATTATCATCTGCTTTTGAAACATAAATACATAATAAACGAAGATCTTTATGATGAACTTGATTAATTTTGTTTAAAATATATCGTAGAAATAATTCAATAGTCATACCATTAATACATTCAACATTAAGAAATTTCATATGTGGACAAACATTAAGAAGAAAATAAATTTCTTGAATTGCTTGCGTCTTTTCCAAATAAACTTTTTAAATTTTACTTGCATGTTCTATTGAACACGTTGTAGGAAATTTTTCATGTATTCATGGTCGATAAAATGTTAAAATTAAAGAATTAATTGTTAATGTGATAAAATCTGGTAATAAATGTATAATTTGCATTAATCTATCAATAGAAATTTGTTGTTAAATATCCAAATGATAAATTTGTACTATATTTAAAATACGTTTAATATAGTTGAATAAATCGTTAGCAGATTCACCAGAAAAAACGTATTTGATAGTCAATTGAGTAGATTCTAAATATTCAACAGTAGAATTTTTATATTCATATTATCTTTTTCTGAAAATAAAAACAAACAATCTATATAAATATAAAAGAATCTTCTGGAATATACCTGTATGGACAAACTAAATAAAGAATATTATATTCATTAATTTCAACATTAAATATCAATTTTCGTTCAATCCAAAATGATGATATGAATTGATTTCGTTCTCCAGAATATATTAAATATTTATGTTCATAATATTTTAAAGAAAATTTTTTCAATTGAGATAAATATCGTAAAATTAAATGTTCCCGTCGATAAGCATGAAGAAAATTTATATCTTGATGTAAAAAAGTAACATATAAAGTTTTTAAATTCGAATATATATTTTCAATAAAATATTTCAAATTCATGAAAATTAATATTGTTTGTATACATCGAAATATATGTCAAATTATCTAAATTAATTGGTAACATGGTTTCAATAGTTGAATCATCTCGATTTACATGTAAAAGATGCAGATGACAAAGTTGTGGTGTATAAGAAATTAAAGCAGAAAGTTCATCGAAAGTATACCAATGAGCAATATCAAGATATTCAATAGTACTAAATTGTTTTCCAGTGGCCATTGGAATTGAAATTGAACATTCATTTCCATATAAATAGAGTTTATTATATTTTAACTTAGGTAATGCAAAAATTACTTGATAAATATTATTTAGATCTTCAATGGTATGTATTGTTCTGATATTTAATGAGAAAAGTTTTGGTAAAGAATTTAAATTAATAAGAAATGAAATAAGTTTATCTGGATGAATATCTTCAATAACAAGTGATTGAAGACGATTAAATGATGAGTCGATAGTAAACGATGTTAATAATTGATTAATATCGACTGGTAATTGAAAATAAATTGAATATATTTGATGTTTAATTTGTTTATAATTAACCATAAATATTTCTTTCGATGTTATTTGATTAAGATCAATTTTATATAGAATAGATGAAGATGTAAGAAGTTGTTGAAAACGATAATTAAGATTTGAAAATGCTTGATAAATGTCAATACCATCAAGATAATCGAATATTTCATTGAATAATTCATTCGATAAATTTTCAATAGAAGAAATTATTAATTCATCCAACAACTCATCTATATTATAATAGAAAAAAAAATTATATGTTACTAGTAGAAAACTTTACTTCGTAATTTCTTTGTATTTTCTTCGGATAATTTATTAAAACTTAATTGTCGTTTCATTATATGATCCATGTTTAAATGATATAGAAAAAAACAATTCGAATATATATGATGATTTTGTTTTTCTTTCCTACATAAATAGAATATATATTGAATGAATCATCGATTATTCGTCTGCTATGTTTCGGAATGTACCGAACTTGTTGGTTCACTCTTTTAATGCAAGATATTTGATATAAGTTATTAAGAATTTTCAATGAGAAGGAAACAAATGTTTTTGAACGATTTAAACTTGTAAGATTTTATAAAACTTGTCTTTTTCGATAATCAACTATTCATATGATTATAGGTATGATAAGTGAAATATATGTCATTCAATTATTGGTGAACACATTATTCTAATTAGAAAACTTTTAAATACATAAATAAAACGCGCTGACATTGAATTGTAAAGCAAAGAATACAAAAAAAACTCATATACGTATAATTATTATTCTTTTGAGATCATATAAGTGAACTTTTAATAAAACTTAAAATATTGAGAGTAAATAATATATCGGAATGTAGATATATAGAATTACGAACTAAAATAGAAAAATATCTTTAGAAAAAGAAATTTTCCTATAGACGAACGAACTATATGCGCCCGTATTTTTACTAAAGTCTTTTCATGTTTCTTCATTCTTTCATTATTGATAGTAAATAGTCGTATAAGAAAATTTGAGTGATCATGCATTAAAGAAGTTTGATTTTGCTTAGTAATGGACATGGTCAGCCAACGGTCACCTTTGCATTCGACTATTTGAAATTACAAAAGTGAAAGAAAATTATCTCTGCAATCGACGAATTAACGAACATTTTGCAAGTTATGAGTGATATAGTCCCCATTTCTCTTTCATCATTTATATATAAAATAAATTTGTATGATTTTAAATCTTGTTAAATTGTATTTTTTCTCTGAAAGATGATCACTAATTCCAATGTACATTCGTTGTGAGAATAAAACTTGATTACTTGAACGATAGAACTACTCGTAAATTATGGAAAAGATATATTTTTATCACGATAGTTAAAAAGATTTCAGATTCTCAAACCTTCGACTTTGAAACGTGAAAAAGGTGAAATTTCGTAACGAACAGTGTTTTTAGTATTTTTTTTTTATTCTATGCAATGATAGTTGTTAGTAAACAGCGTGATATTATAATAGCTTGTAGTGTACGTAAGATGGCTATTTATATGTCACTTCCATTCGTAGTAAAATGCTCAACTTTCATATCACCCTCAAAAAAGATTCCATTTTTTGAAATTCCTTAACGGTCACTATTTTTGGACTAAATCCCTCTCCAGAATAAAAGGACATGGCCTTATATTGCGTCTTTGCACATCGTTACTTTTTGGGTGGCCTTCTATTGAGGTTAACTTTTGACCAATTATTAATTAAAAGTTTTAAAAATCTATAATAATTAATTATAGTTAATTAATAATTTTCATTGATGTATTTCGGATATTTTTCGTGGAAAAACTGCTGTTTTCATATAAAAATATACTATCAATGATTGAATATGAAGTGATTTCTCAGAAAAGCAGTACTTTTTGACTAATTATTAATTAATATTTAGGAAAAATTAAATATTTTTATAATTAATTTATTTATTAGTGCATGGCCTTCTAATGGGGGTGACCCTCTAATATGGGGTGGCCTTTTATTTTGGGGAGGGGTTTAACTTAGCTCTGACTAAGAAAAAACTCGTTAAGCAGATATAGGTGTGACAACGTAAAAGAAAATTCTGTAATATTTGGCCATACGCCCTAATTTTTTTTCTTGATGTGAAAAAATTAGTAATTATATCAAATCTTTTTTCAATATTAAATAGGCATAAAAGCAACACAAATCGAATTGATTTAAAAGTTCTTTTACTTCTCGTTCGTATAAATTCCAAAATTGATCTAGTAATGTTTCGACTCCTTCATTTGAACGATGATTATTTCTTTCTAATGTTTCTCGTAATGATGGTTCAGCCCAACTACGTAAAAATCGAGTGTGGTCTTTTACAAATTCATCCAATGTTAATTCTCCTTGTTGAAGTCGAGTAAATGTATCTATTCTAGTATCACACAATTCAGACTTGATTAGTTTCAATGAAAACTTTTTAAATAAATCATAATTGATGTATTCTTCATCCGTACGGTAATACAATGGATAAGTATAATTGAGTAATTCTTGTTCTGTAATAAAGTTGCACATTTGTATAAAATTTGAAAAAGAATTTCAAAACCAAATAATCCTTTATCATTTGAACAAGGAAAACAAAGAATAAGTACACCACCAGGAATAAGTTCATTTGAACGATATTCCAAAAATCTTAAATAATCAAGATGAGCTTGTTGTTTAAATATATCATATTCATCATTTGAACAAAATAATGAGACACAATGATTCGATATATTACATGGATTACATGACATCCATTGCAGTGACGCAGAAGAGTAGTCGATAGATAGAGAATTTGATGAAAGACATTATTCATAAAATGATCGACCATTGGCTAAACCAAAAGAACTGTTTTCTTTATTGAGTAGATCGAAAAGTATTGTCCAATTATTCGTTGGTAAATCGTTATGAATGACAAGAACTGATCGCTGTTTATTTTTAGATGTTTTTAAATTTTCAATGATTACTTTCATAGTATACATTGAATTTAAACCATGTGATGAACCAAAATCAGCAATAATTACTGGTTGTGTCGATGGTAAAGAAGAAAGATCGAGAACTTCAATCGCTCGTTGAATGAAGGGTATTGAAAGTTCAATTGCACGCATTTGTGGACGCGAATTTGAATTATAAGAATAAGTCATACCCTTGATTCCGGCTGACATTTTGTAATTTTATTTGTTTATTGAACCTGTTAAGGAATAAAATTAAAACTGAATGAGAGACAACGTACTTTTGTCGACATTTCCTTTTTATTTCCTTATCCTCTTATATAGATTGTCTTATAAAAAGAAAAATAACAAATTGAAGAAATAATATTACTAAATCTGTCTTTTTTTCTTGAGGGTGTGCGGTGTGGGGTGTGGGTGTCGTTGTGGTTGTGTGGGTGGGTGTGTGGGTGCCGTTGTGTTTGTGGGTGTGGGTGGCAGTGGTGGAGCCAGGGGCAGGGCCATTGAGCAATTGCTCATAGCTACAAAAGTTATTGCCCACGGATGTTTTTGAAATCATCAGGGTTGCCCATAACTCAAAATAGCTTAGCTGGTGAATTGCCCATGACTCAAAAATTCCTGGCTATGCCACTGGTGGGTGGGTGTGAGTGAAGAGAAGGTCACTACCCTCAGAAACATCTCCATACCCACACCCACCCACCCTTCTGCAATACTGACAAGTACCCCATCGAAAAAATGCCTATCTTTATTTGAAAGCAAAAACTTAAAGCTTGAAACTGAATTTTGAATTATGTTTAATTGAGCTCACATTTTAAGTTTGACATATATGAATAGTAAGATACACTTTTAAGGATTTTTTTCTCTGTTTATAGTGTGCTCTACCTATTTCTGTCCTTTGGCACAATATGTTTTGTTGTTCGTCATGTTGTTTTCTTGTTCTCTATGTGCTTTAGTGTCTCATGCTGCTTCTTCTATTTCTTTTCTCTTCTTTCATTCCTCTTTTTGATTAGGTGGAAGGACGTTCTTATGCTAGGAGAGAAAGGCTTTTCCTATCGTCTCTGTTGTACACAAGCAGCTGCTACGGTTTACATGGTGTAGTCTTCTTCAGCTTAAAAAAGATGAGTAAAACGAAGAAGACAAATGAATCAAGAAAGAATAGAGCAACAAAAATAATGATGTATTAAACGCCTAATATGTATCTATTGCTTTAGGTTACTTTTTTTTGAATATTTTTGACGAAGTCTTAATAAATCTGCATTACGTTTAACTATATAGAAAATAGAAACTTAATTTAAAACTTGCTTTTTTTCTGTTTCTATCATTACTTGTGATTCTGTGTCGCATTTTGTTTGAAGATAATTTATTGATATAACATATTAATTTGAATAAGGCACAAATTTGGGTGTGGGTGCGATTTTTAGAGACAATACTACTAATATTCACACCCACATCCACACTCTTTCTTGTCTAGAGAAAGTATTATTTCTATTTTACAAAATTTTCATTTATTCTATAATCAATATGGAAGCTGGAAATCCTTTTCATATTTAAAATAAAAGTTGAGAATATAAGAATATATGAATATCAAAAAGGTAAATTGACCTCTTCGTTGGCACTACGCACAGCATCGATAACTTGTCGAGTCTGAGCATTGTCGACTAATGCGTTCCAGTGAGAATCTTATTCTGCTAATGAGGTTAAATTATCAAAAATATATAGAGCACGTCTTGCTCTTGTCAACATGACATTTAAACGATGTTGATCATTCAAAAAACCGATTGTTCCATTGCTTCTGACGCATGAAATAGGAACAATATCATGTTCCTTTTCTTGTGCACTGTCTACAGTTAAAACTTCGATATGACGCGGAAATTCAAGCGATCTCTCGCGAAACTTAGTCATCTGTCTTTTGTACGGTGTGATGACAACAATACATTTTTCCATTTCAATAAATTCTCTATCATTTTTAACATAAGGTTGTCGCTGAACAAGGCACTCAAGTAGTTTGATACAAAATCTTTTAATAAAAATTCGTTCTTCTTTATTATCCGATGACCCACCATTAGATGGAAATGTATGTGTTGTATATATCAAATGATATAAATAATACGGTTCCAACGGATAGTCCGGCCAATAGTTCATTGCAATTTCATCTGTGATAAGTTCGCCATTATAGAAATGAATATTTGGAAATTGACATATTCCTTCATGCATACGATATTGTCTATTTAGTAAACTGATATTTTTTCGATGAATTGTAGCATCCAATCTAGTATAAAGTGATTGTGACAGATTGTATGTTTGCCCATCGACACTGAGAACGCATGGGGGAAGTTATTTAGGATCACCAACGAGAGTAATCTTAGAACAACCAAAGTAAAATGGTAGAAGACAATCAGCTTCAAGACTTTGGCAAGCTATATAGTAATAGACAAAAACATATTGAAAAGTAATTCAAGAAAAAATTTTACCTTCATCGATAATGATAAATTTAATACTTCTCTGCTTTTTGACTGATACAAGTGTGTTATTAGTTGACTAGTTCAATGTCGAAACAATAACTTTAGCATTATTAAGAATATTGTTTTTGATAAAATTTGCTGTTTGATATGATACTAATTCTCCATTTTGCATTCGTTCGACAAGTTTTTGCATAGCAAGTGATTCGAGAGAATGTTCACAAACATCATGATCAAGAGGTGCTTCACGACCAACTCGAACCAATATTCCTATAAAATTTTATATACTTAGTTGTACAACTCAGTGTAAGATGATAATAACCTGTTTCATAGTTAGAACCAAGTTCCTTCAAGATTCGTTTTGACAACTCATCACATGCGTTGTTCGATGATGCACAGAGTAGAATTTTTCTTCTTTTGCCTAATTGTGGCAAAAGTCTTACGACAATATCAGCAATTGTTTTACTTTTTCCAGCATCTAAACAAACGAAACTCTAAAATTGAACAAAAAGCTTTCCAGAGAAACAAAACTAGACCTGATGGACCATGAACGAGATGTAGATGATCAATTCCATTGCCATTGTCACCTAATATTCGTTCAGCATAATTAATCACTCGCATTTGAGCGTCGTTAAAGTTTCCAAGCGCTCTTGATTAAGCAGTTAGAAGATGCTCATGATGGAAATAGGGGTCTGTATTTGATGACTTAAGTAAACTTTCTTGTTTTGAAAACATTCGCAAATTATAAATGGCGCTGATTTGTCTTCGAGATGATGTAATATTGGTCAGTTTAATTATCGAAATTTTTTGCGATCCTAAACTACGGCAATGATTTTCAATATCATCCGAACATGCTTTAGAAGCGTATAAAACTACATCAGACTTGACCTGAATAACATGTTTATTATTGTCGCACTCAGTCAAGCATACATCTGTGACATTTTCCATACCAGATGGCACATGGTCGACTACGTGAACAATAACGGCGAAAAATCTGCGACGTTCATCTTGAACATCAATGTTAATGAGAACAATGGCACATAAGGCAACTTTTTGAAATGTTTGAATAAATAAAAGATCGATTTGACAAAACATATGAGCCAAAAACTAACGTGGTTTCGATGGATGATTCAGACACATTGGTTGTTTGTGTAACTTATGGTACATATTTTGTGATTTGAATGTCAATGTCACCATCAGTGTGGAGTAAATCGTTGCGTGTCATCGACATTATGTCGTGCTTGATATTTTCCCATAATTCGTGATAAAGAAGAGGTACGAAACATTTTTCATATAGTCTTTATGCAGTTTCAACACCAAGATTAGGGTAACTTTGTGAGTTATCTACAACACAAAATTCTTCATTCTACTTTAACATTTTTTCAAATTTGTTACCAAATATTTGTGGTACAGAACATAAACCTTCATATGTCAAGCTTTTATGAAAAATCGAGCTCGTTCTAAACGTTTGGGATAAATAGGAAGGTATCCATCGAGTAGCAATACAACCAAAGAGACGTCTAACACCACAATGAACCTGATGTGACCAAAAAGCTCGTTGGGATGAAATTTGGGAACGTCCTTGTTCTAAATTTGCCATGCGGTACTCAAAAAGATATAAAGCTGTTATAATTTGTGGTTTGAACGTGTATAAAACACGTGATTTAATCCACAGATGACGAGTATGAGGATCTTCACATTTTAGTTGAAACCATGTTTTAGCCGTGTAAATATTATTCAATGAGTCTTGCATTTCCATTAGTTTTCATTCCAAGATAGGATACGAAAATATACTAGTGTTATACAAAAAACCAGAATAATTTGCTCGTATCTGTAAAATCTATCACACTTGAACCATAAATGCTTGTGAAACATATTTTTTTGTTATGGTAAATAGAAGAAAAATATTGCACAACAATGAAATTTTCATTATTTTTTTCAAATGTCTGTCTTCTTGAGGTAGTTGTGAATTGTTTACTCTTACTCATTTGTGACGAACAATGGGGCTCGTAAGTCTATTAATTGATGAAGCAACACACAAACATGAGCATATATACCAACAGAAAGTGAGAAAGAGAAAAGAGAAGACAAAGCAAATGTGATGATGAACCACAGCAGTGAATCAATACATTGATCAACACCTTTGGGCGCTGAAAATTTTAACCTTTCTTGTTTGTCGGCGACGACGACGGCAGTTTTCAAGCGCAAGAAATTTATCCTAAATAGCCTTTCAATTTAAAAATACTGAACTTTATTTATTCTGTTTAATACTATGTTTGTCTTGGAAATCAAATTAAATCATTGCCCAGAATACTGATAAAGAAGATAGAAAATTTAATAAAGGGTATGTCCATGGGAAGTCGCTAGTCAATCCGGGTTGGGTCAGAAATTTCTCTTCTAAGCATCAAGTGTTGTAGAGCTGAACACTCTGACCATTTGAGTACAAAAATTGTCCTATATTTGACTAAAGTTGCTTGGAGATATAGGTCAAATACTAAAATCTCAAATTTGCATTTTTCAGTCAAGAATCATGAAAATCTGAAATCAACTTTTTTGAAGACAGGCTTCCATGCCGTGCAATTACAATCAAAATAAACATGTAATATCATATTCGGATACATCGTCAAAAGGTGTATCGATATGCCTTTTGACGAGGAATCCGAATCGTTTGTGGGTGTTGGGTCTGTGTGTACGTGTGGATGTGAGTGGAGGTGGGTATGAGTGTGGGGTGTGCGTGTGGGTTTGGATCAGGATGACCATATTGTCTGAAAAATAAGGAAAGTGTCTGAGTTTTGAATATCTTTCTGATTTTGTTTGATTTAGTACTTTGTTCTGATTTTTTTGAATTCTGAATTTTTTATATTGTAGCTTTGTTCGTGAAATTAAACACGGTTATAAAGCATTACAATAATAGATCAATATTGCACCATCTTGTTTCTCTATTAACTACTGATACTTTCTGAATTGGGATGTGGGTGTGGGTGTGACACATCTCTTAGCCAACACCCACATTCACACCCACATCCAAACCCACACCCACACCCACCCTTTACAGACAAAATTTGTTAATATAAATAAAAACTGATTCATTTTTTTTAGAAAATTCTTTATTTTCTTGAGCTTTTTAAATTCTTGTAATCAAAATTACAAATACTCAAAGTGAAAGATTATGGGCAATGTCCCGAAGAAAATCCATAGTTGATCTATTACCACGGTCAGCAATAACATTTTGAATTCTGGATTCTTTTATCTCTTTATGTATATATATCACGTTCATGCCCGCATATACGTCCAATCTCGAACTAGCCTAGGCAATCTAAGATTCGCCTGAAAATAGTACGTCCAATGTGACATTGGCCTAGACTAATCCGAGATTGGACGCATTCAAGTATGAACGCTGACATATATATCACTGTATCTACAATAAATTTAAATTTATTTTTGACTTCAATTTTTTGTCGGTAAAATAAATTGTCGACAAACTGTACATGTCGGCAAAACAATTTGTCGGCAAAGTGGTGTCGGCAAAGTGATGCGTCGGCAAAGCTATTTTCGGTAAAGTGATTGCGACCCAAGTAGTTGAGAATATTCAACTTATTGAGCAAGTAACACCAATGAAACAAGAAATAGTTAGAAATGCACCATCAGTTATTCCAAAAGATATAGATAACTTTAAGATAGAACTATTTGATTTCCCAATTATTCCAATTGAGTGTAAGTTTCATTTTAAGATCTTCCATATTAAGGCTAGTATAGATAATATAACAGCTCATAAGGAATTTTTAGAAAGGAAAGCTAAGCAACAAGAGAAAGAATTAGAACATATAATGAAACAATTCAAAGAAGATTCACATAGATTAGTAGTAAAATTTATTAAGAATACTGTTGACCCACTCATAGATAGTTTGAAAATTTCAAATCAAAAGCGTTTAGACAATCTTATCTTAGACCAGATGAAAGAAAGAGCCTTAAGAACAATAAGAGATAGTAAAGATAAAAATAGTTTAGAATTTATAGATAAGGCACAGATGAGATTTGAGTGTACATTACAATTGAAATATCAGTTAGATAAGTTAGATAAAAGGCTAAATGAGAATATGCCCCCACCAGCACTGAATGAAATAGATAAATTACAATTTCGTAGTAAAGTCTTAGATAAGGAAATGGTAGACCAATATAGTGAGCAGTGGAACAATATTTTAAGAAAGACTAAGTTAGACTTAACATCCATAATGCGAATAGCTAAGGTTACGGAGATAGATAAAAGTGAAAAAGAATATTTAGAATTAGTTGAGAAAATACCATTAGAAATAAGATCAGCATATAAGGATTTAGTACACACTATAGAAATAAGGAATAATAGAAAAGTGCAAAAGAAGTTGGATTTTTTAGAGAGACAAGCCTCAAGAATAATAGAAAAATAGCTAGAGCAATAGAGAGAAATAGTAGAGCTAAGAATTTACATCCCCACTATACCCCACTAGAATTTCCCCCACAAGTAAACAATAAGGTATTAAGTTTAGGAAAAGAAGAAAGAAGGATATTAAGTTACGGACCCAAATTTGTATCTGAGAATCCAAAACAGGCCTTAGATAGATTGGAGGATGGGATTAGAATAGTAAAAGAGAAAGTAGCCGAGGCTTGGAGAAGAGAAACTCGAACAGTAGGTAGAAACCCAATATTAGTTGAGAACTTTGCAGATAGACTAGAAGAAGAATTAAGAGAGAAGATAAACCAAGGAAAGAGACAAGACCCAGTAGTAGAAAAGGCCTGTTTTGGATTCTCAGATACAAATTTGGGTCCGT
>CAJNSZ010001810.1:0-20965 GCA_905329745.1 Rotaria sp. Silwood2
AGTATATCGCTCACTTCGAAGAGAAGTATGTCAGTCAATCATATCAACAAAGGTCTTTTGATAAATGAATCGTTATAACGAAGGTTCCATTCAAATATATCCTCCAATTCGAAGTGAAGTGTTCCAGTCGATCACATCAGCAAAGATCTCTTGACAAATTGACTATTATAACTAAGGTTCCATTCAAATATATGACAAAAGAAAAACAAAATTCATACTCAGTTTAGATTATCACAGTACGTGTCTCATGATTATTATGAACAACGATCTTGTTCAGATATTTCACTGTTAGGGTGTCAGTTACTAAGGATGTCAGTAATTTTCTAACATCAATAGTCTGAACTGGTTAAGCGTATGTTTTGTCGCACTCTTCTCGCTTGTGCCAATGTTTTTGATAGTAAATAGAGGCTTGGACAAAATACAATTGAAGGTTGTACGCAGATGTGAAATTGCCTTGGGATCGTCAAGCGCCATTAATACAAGAACATATTTTCTCCGAATACCTATCGTTAATCAGTACCTTTGGTTACAAATTTCTTAGTATTGCACTCAAAAACTTCATCAGAATGTTCTTACTGAGGCATTTGTTCATGATTAACGATGTTTGTAACATATAGGCTTACCTCGAAGGAAACTTCCTTCGCTGCCAACCGATTTTTCCTCGGCACAGTATCGTCAGTGGTCGGAAGTTCTACTTTAGAAACGTTTCAATGAAAAACATGATGAAATTTTGATTTTGAATTCAATATTCTACAAAGATAGTTAACCTTATACGATATTCAAATGCAAGATATAACGATCTAAAACTTCTTCCTTGATTAATTTGAGTTGAATCATCAGTTACAACTCAAAACAAGAGCGAATCACTAGACTCCGAAGATTTTGCATCTTTGGTGATACAATGAAGACTCTGAGAATCTTAGGAAGAAGGAGAAATCTCTGGAATACTACCACAATTCTGGGAATACAGCGAGAATCCAAGAATCCTTAAAGTTTTGAAATCCGTTTCCTTAAGAAAACAGGATAGATATATGAAAAATAAATCATATATTTTTAAGTAGGACATCCAGACACCATTGGATTGCGTATGCCAAAAGCCAACTAATGATCAATTCCATTTTAAGCTTCAAAAATGACTAGAGCTTCTAATCTTAATTGAGAATATAACGATAAAATTTCGAAAGAAAAAATCGAAAACTGCAAATGACCAAAGATAAAACTTCAACGAACCAAAAATGGGCGCTATGTGTATTTTCTGTTCAAGTGTAAGCTGAAAGGGAAAACAGTAAGGTATATAGTCTGTAGTTGTCATTCAGGACATCTCAAAATTGACTGCATTAATACATTATTCAATTCTTTCTGTTTCGTATTAACTATTCTCAGACAGCTAAGCAAATACCTTCTGTGGACACATTTATGATTTTTATTGCCTAGCAGACGTAATTTCGTCCGATAATCACGATATGCATAATGCATTCCAAAAAATTACTGATTGTTGGAAGCAGAATTGCTCAAAACTTACGATTATTCACCGTTCATTCTTGAGATGTAATTATGATTATGAGCTACTGATTATCGGCACTTGCATCATGTGTTAACTGTGATGTGTAAGGTTGTATGCTTTTTTTTAGAGGAATGAGTCAATTATCGATGGCTTCTCAACAACATTGTATCTCTTGTTAAAAGACACAATAGACAAAGAGTCAATAAACATTAACTTCGTTTCTAAAGCTTTGGAATGATAATACAGTCTTCACTTTTGAGAACAGTCACGATTCGGAAGTTTCGTGCATTTCTTTGAGCTTATTACACAGAGTTCTGATAACTATATGAGATGTAACAAACTAAATATTGATAACATTTTTTATAGTTAACTAGCAGTATTTTAGTGCCATATCTGCTGGTGTAGCTTCAAATAATGATCTGTGGATGCTATCTCTGGGAGTATTGGGAAAGGAAAAATCAAATTCATTTGTGTATTACTACTGCCACATATTTTCAGTGAGTTGTCGAATTCGATGAGCCCCCACAATTCTGTGTTGGAATGTAGAACTGAAGCCATTGATTTTTTTTGTCGACTTACTTCCGAATATTAATTTAGAGAGTACTCAACCTACTTTGTGTAGCTATTTTCTTGAAAAATAACTCTACCAGAAATTTTTCGTGCGATGCTACAAGAGAGAGCACATCAAATAAAAGATTTCAGCTTCTTGCAAGGGCTAAAATCAGTAAGTTCTGCGGGGTTTTTCTTTTAGTTTTCAAATCATCACAAACTATGGTGAAAAGATATTGCTTTCAAAATAATAGTCGCCAAAACATCTCATGATATTCTCACATATCATGAGATAGATTCGATGAGTTTTATCGTTGTTGGTCATTTTTATTATTTATCTTCTACACTTACTTTGAATGCTACTGTGAAAAGGATGAAACCATTGAGAAAGAACGAATTCCAAAAGATTGCAGACATTAAGAATTTAACAGACTTCAAAAGGATTCAAAGACTTCACAAGATATCATTAGGCTTCGATAGATTTTAGAAGTTCGAAGTAGCTTTGTCATCACATAAAGTTATTTCAATACTTCAATCGTTATCTGTTCTTAGTGGATAACTACAATCAATAATAATTCAAGTCACCTTAGCTAAAGATTTCTCTTTTGAAAACTATTCTGAACAATATCCTGATCCATGAAATATTTTAAGACAGTATATGGCTTTTGAAAACATGACTCTCACACTGAATATGTTCATAAAAAAATGAGATGTATCTTCTTCAGTCTTTTGTATGGGTTTTTCATCGATCTAAAATATTGATTTTCGCACTTTTTGTATGAAAATAAATGAATAGGTAAAACAGAAAGAGGAACATATTGTACTAGAAAGGTAGCTGATGAGCATAGATGGAAAGTTAAACACTAGATAAACGTTTAACATCTTAATTAAGTAACTTCTAGATAATCCAGTTCTTTTTGTCATCTTGAATTGAAGTCCAAGCATGTTAAAAGTTTTAGAGAATTGCGGCGTTCATAGTTGGGCATTGTTAGTTATAGGATCATTAGTGATGAAAACGTTAATCAGTCGCTGGAAACGGAATAGTTCTTACATACTATGAAGAGTAATGATAGTTCCGTTCTATTGTGATGGTGACAATTTAATATTATCGATGATTCAATTATCATGTGCATAACATCTTTTCTGTGGCTGATTACTGGATAATTAACAGCTTTTTCGTTACTATTATCTGGTAAACGTAACTTTCCAATAACAGCAACTGACTATTCCTGTCTATAGACCTCACTGTTTTTCTGCCAGTTTAGAAAAAATATTCACTTATATGACAGTAAACTTAAATAAATTTCTAAATTCGACGTAAAACATCTCATCATAGTTGAAGCAAGGCACTTCACTCAAAGCCTAAAGTGTAGAGTTTTTTTTTCTTTTTACAGAACTGACTAATTATAGATTCACCGTCAACATTATTCTTCCTTCGCTTGTCAATCATGGCCTTTCTGTTAATATAGGTATAAAGAGAAAACACATAAATAAATACTCCACTGCTCTTTACAATAGGATAGCCATGATATATTAACCGATTAGCTCAGATAAGTTCACTAGTTGGCTCATTTAATAAAACAGATATTATTATCAAAAAACAATAAATTACTTCCATCCCGAGTTTTTCTTTTTGTTTTTGATTGTTATCTCATGAAGAAGGTAAGAAGAAATGGATTAGCACTTTCGTACCAGTTATTTTGATTTTTATGTTATGAGACGATTTATCTAGACTTTTAATGACAACACGAGTTCTTTTTTGCTTTAAAAGAGCAGATATCACTGCGCCTTCATAATTCGAGGGAGGCTAGAGATTCGCACTCATGTAAAAAAAACCAAAAAGATCTAATTAAAATCGACTTTTTAAAGGAAATCAAAATAATCCATTAAAAGTCAAAACGTTTTTAATTGATTATTCTTGAAAGAAAATTTAGCAGCGAATTCGATATTTTCCTGCTGATATTCGCCTATAGACTTGGGTTGAGCTTCTAGTTAGTTGAGTGAGATCCAGAATTTGGTTCTGCATCGAATGGCTGTATTTTTGAGGGACGTCATTGAACACAAATTAAGGGTTACGGTAATAAAAGCGAAGATTTGAACTCCATCCGGTACGTATATTGCTGGGAATTCATAGCTGTTTAAAAAAAAAACTTTTCTGATCAATAATACAGGCTACCATACTGTGTGAAGCCCTATGAAGAATGTTTTAATTAATAAATTTTCATTAAAGGGAGTATTTGTCGCGAAGCAAAATAGTTTACGAAAATATTCATGGTCGGAGTGACGCTTACTTTGTTGGGTATTATTTTCTATGCGTTAAAATTGTCCGATCGTCCTGGTCTAACTTGGTATTTTTAGGTAGCATCACCTACTTAGCAACGCACTACGATATCTTTTGAAAAATTAAAGCCTGAGTTAGCTGGGACTTGCACCCTTGATTCCTTTTTACTGATGATTTGATAAAACAAATAATGTTGAAGGATAATTTTGGAGGTCAATGTACATCGCAGAATGGTTTATTAATTTTACCTGTCATGAGATTATCATAGTTTAGGTATTTGGGAGAATAATCTCACGTATTTATTGGAAGAAGTTTAACGTACTGTAAAAGCTGCATGGATTGCTGCTCGTCACCTAGTATGCACATCATCGACTTACCATTCCTTTACACCTTCTTGAACTCTTTTATTGTTTCTGACTACTAATAATTTTCCCTCAGTCAAATTCTGTCGATCCTACCCGTCTGTCTCTCCAATCACCTTTTGATTTCTCTGTCTTTACATACTCTTCTCTAACTGTTGGTCAAAGTCCCTCTCTGTTTGACTCTCTCTATCGTTGCACATCTTTCTCTTTTTCTCTATTTCTGTGAGTCATCTCTTTCTATGTCTCGCTCTATTGACTCTTGCTCTCTGGCCATATTCCGCTCTTAACATTTCCTGTCTCTCACTAATCTCCATCTCTTTCCCTCTAGTCCTTCTCTCCTTTCCTCTGGCATCAAATTATTCATAAACAATCATACTTTCAAAGGAACAGCTCAGTAGGGACCGTATCTTGGAAAACGGCACGTGACCCTGATTGTTTTGATCTCATTAATCGCGACAAGAAAATAAGCAAAAACATTCTTAAAATACGACCGAAAGCCAAGGATTTAGACAATAGGTCTTTTATTCTGCCTGATAATCACCTCGAAAAATATCATTGTACGATGAACAATCGAATTTTACACTCAGAATACAAAAATCAGCCAATGTTATCAAGCGATACTAGCCCGATGGGGCCGAAACCCCAGTTTTCGGTAAGAATACTGCATCTTGTTCTGATGACTCCATTCGAAAGTAACAGCATTCGATGCGAAATCAATGTCTACGCCTAACTCAACCAACTAGAAACTGAATCAAAGTCTATGAGTGAATATCAGTAGAAGAAACTTGAATCCACTGTCAACTTCGTTTTACGTGATTAATCTTGTTTCTAATGGATTTTTATCGATTCATGAAGTAATTGCGCGGTCTCAATTAAAACAATTTATATACCAGTTTCAACTTAATTTGATTTGTCGAACTTAAGCTTGGTGACAACTTCATGGCTTATCACCACCAGGAATAAAAAAATCATGAAAAAATTAGGGTTTCGCGTTCAAATCTCGAGAAAAGTGCCTATCTTCTATGTATATGATTAAAATCGATTAACAATTCAAAAAAAGATTAGAATCGATTATCAAGTAAATATCGATTAAAATTGTTTCAAAGGATACCTCTAAAAAACAAGATGAGAAAAAAATCGATTAAAACCAAAATTTCCCCATCTTTTCTTTTACATGGGGTAGTGGCATAATCAGGAAGCACTACACGGGATGCTGCTTTATCACGGGAAGAAAGAAAAATGTAACTATTACCATCATTGATATTCTATTACGTGGATCTTTTTAAGATCGTGAGCACTATGCTAGCTTCACTGATTTTTTGGTTACGCCACTAGAGATATGATGTGCATCTTTGAAAAAAAACCCGAGATATAGCAAATAAAAAGAACATAAATTCGAAATTCGATAAGAATGCGAGAAATCTGCTTTGACTTCTGAAAAACCAATCATAATTTAGGGAATTGCATGAAAGCAAAACCTTCCGTTTCCTCTTTACTTTGGCACTATTTCTCTTTCACTCTCTAGCTTCTACTCTTGTGCTGAAATCGATATCAAAATAAATATATTCATGAACAGACAACTTTCTGACTTTTAACAAATAGGAAAATTGTGCTGCCAATCGATGGCTTTAAGAGTGTTCAATAGTCGAGTCGTTAAATAAGTAGATGATTACATAAGATATACTTTCCCTTGAACAAAATATACTGTGAGATACAGCGTGAAAACCTCTACAGTTTACACAAGACAGTTTATTCAATAAGAAAAAATGAATTTCTCGCTGGTGGAGAAAAATGATCCTTCCACAGCGTCGAAAATTAGTCGGACACAATTTTGCTGTTTTCGAAAACGAAAAGTACATAATTGAGATAAGCTTTACTTTGTCGATTGTAGAACTTTTCACGCTGCGTCTTACAGCATATTTTTTTTACGAAACCACATTAGGTTATAAAAAGATGAGATAAGAAAAAATGATTTTTTTCGCAGCGGTGAAAATTGGTCGGACACAATCTTGCTTTTTTCGAAAACAAAAAGTACACAGTTAAAATAAGCTTTACTCTATAAATTGCAGAGCTTCTCACGCTGCATCTTGTGGTATATTTTGTTTTTTTAAAGCAACATATTAATTGATGCAAAAATTAAATGGAAAAAGGCAGTTTTTGTCTGAGAGAAATTCTAAGTCTGTTTGATATGATATGGACTTGTTATTTCTGGTTATTTCATTTTGTTTCTTACCATTGTTTGTTGTTCTACGTTGCTCTTTTTTCAATAAAAATAAGAAACTAAACTATTCAGTCGTCCGAGTGGACTTGATACCCATCTTAATAACAGATTTTTTGCTTAATAATTTAATTCAACATTTCTGACTAATTTGATATGGTGATGACTTTCTTCGTCTATAAAGTTTTCAGAAGTTCGTAGAGGTGTCTGCAACTTATATAGGAGCTTCTGAAAATCAATTGAAATCCTACAAATACAATAGAAATTCGGAAAATATAAAATTTACTGATTCTCTTTCCCTCAATATGACTCTTAAAAATTGAGCTTTTTCGAACACCTATGTATTTCGCCATGTCCTCTTGTATTTCACGAATGTTGACAAGAGGTCATAGAGCAATCGGTATAGCTCGCTTCCGTCTATAAAAAGTGTTTATATGGTTCTTTTCTCGGAGCCCAAAATAATTTTGACTAGTCCTGATAATATGTGTTTGATATGTGCCCGAAATCGATATTTGGGCAGTATCTTAACTCAATTTTCATTTTCACCCATGTCTAAAAAAACTAATAGCATAAAAATATAGCCCATTCAATTCTACATCAGTCCCTGTATACGGATTTCTTTTGAAGCACTCCCCACTTGAGATTGGCAATCTCAAAAGTTGACTTTTATCATTATATTGTATTTCAATCGTTCACTTGTATCTTATTTCATTCGTAACTAAAACCAAATACCAGAATTGTGACCTACTACCAATAATTGCACTGCATAGTGAGGATCAACCGGAGTAGATCAAAACTGCAGGCTAGCAAACGATGAAGTTCTGAAGAAATCGACTCAATACTATTTGGAAGGTCAACAATATTTTTTCGACTTCACGAAAAGAAGAGAACCTATTTTCAAGTTTAGGCGCAAGATATTGCACCTCATCAGACTCTGCCTCATAGTCATTAGTCGAGACTATCTTGCATGGTAGTTGTTGCTATGAATGCGGCCGTATATTCTATGTCGCTTATTTCTGCAGAATTTTCTTTTCATTTACAAAATACACTTTCGAAGTTAGAGAATGAGAATCTTTCAAAAAGGCATTCTGTATCAGATCACATGATGTACTCTGACACAGTTGATGTGTCTTTAGATCATCCAACGCTTAGATTCTCTTCGTAACATTATTTGATCTCTTGATATGCAACTAGTGCAAAAATTAATCAACCATCTTGAAGATTGTACTTACTAAGTTCATTGCTCATCAGAAACAATTGCCAGAGAAATCTTAATTTCATTGCAAGATAGAGATTAACTTTCTGTGCACTTTCTGTAAAATTCAACTGCTCAGATTGTCACTTCGAATTTTTGGAAATTTTTTCTAAAATTATTCGATTTTTATGTTTTAAAGCATGTATACTTGAAACTGTTTATTATCTCATCTTATTTCTATTTTTATATTAAAAAGTTTTGTGGCAGATATTAATCCCTCGAGCAAAACATGCACTACAAAACGAACTATTTTTTACTGGGAACAAGAATTAGTTCACCAAACAGTCATGTTTCGGTCATATGTTCAGTAAATCTTGCTTTTCTCCCCCACATCAAAATTAACTTTAACTTCCAAATATACCATTAGAAAGTGCGTCGAAAATTGCACAAAGGTTTTTTGAAGTCAGTAAAGTTGAAAATAGTGAGTGAAAACACTGGCAAAATATTGGTATCGAAAACATGTTCGAAACATAATATTGGACCTTTTAAAATTTTCTATTGAACTCTGAGAACAAAAACCATGTAGAGTTTTATAGAGCGAAGTGTGCTCCATAGATTGCTTTGTAACCACTTTTTCACAGTAGTGAAATAAGGGAGGAAAAGTCTGAATACAATAGTGCTTGAAAAATTCCAATTTGTTAAGAGTCTCATTGAAGATTAGTCAATGATCTCATTATAGCTAATCAATGAGAAAGTTTTAGACCATTATATTTTAGATTCAAATATCGCATGAAGTGAGCAGTCTCTTCTCTAGAATATTCAATTCAAAATCTAAAGTTTATCAAGTTTTCCAGTGTGTAAGACGCCTTTTACTTTTTCATGAAACGTTCCTTAAGCAGTAGATAAAAGCCTATATCAGAATAAAGTTCGATGTATTTTTTCCCGTAGGATAAAATTTATATCAGTCTTCATTCAGTTTTCAATTTTAATTGTAATTTCAATTGATTTCAACGATTTTTGTTGCAATACTGAGCGATTTCGTCGAATTCAATCTAAGTTTCGTTTGTTCTCATTTAACGTATTGTTTACTATCTTCTTAGGCCAGTTTGTCCACGTAACTCGTATCTTCAAGGGCCGAGAGTTTGAAGTCACTATTTTAAAAATTGATAATCGCCATCTTGTAGAGCATGGTCTAAAGTTAAGGGAATACATTTTTCTCCGTCAATAAATGCTTCAAATTGGATTTTGTAATTGGTAATTTAGATATCAAAACTATATGAAGAAAATTCTTCTATCTAAACCATTAATTGCCTTGAGTCATATAACAGATTACCTTGATATATAGAAAGTTGATAATAACTAAGTCTTTGATAATGGATGCATCTTTTGGCATAGTGACTAATTTTCTATGTACTATAATTTTTTACAACAAAGCTAAAAACCTATTCTATGTATAATGTCATCGCGTAACAAAAATTGAGTACTATGTGTTTTTCACCGGTTGTTCTCGATTTTTCCTTTTATAAAAAGTAGATACCTGAAGCTAATTTTTTACGGGCTATCGGATACGCGTATTTTTATCTGGAAAGAATCCTTTTTCATTACAGTTTTTCGTAACGTGATGACATTTCTTACTTTCTTCTTCATTTTTCATATTCATTTAGAAACATTTTCAAACAGCAACTTATTGTTTGAAAACTCTGGTGCATTGTTAGTAATAAGTTTTGCTATTGAAAAACACTGATTTGTCATTAGGATGTAGTTGATTTGTCTATGTTGGTACTGTTTAGTCAAAATAAAACAAACGTATGGCACATAATGAATGGTCAGTTTTGCACTTGCTCTCTTCGGTTCTTTGAAACATTCTATTCAAAACAAAATACTTTACAGAAAATAGCAAAGACAGCTGTAGCATTCGACATTACAGATTGTATTGCATAAAAATTTCTTTGTTTTGGGATTAAACAAACTTTGAATAAAATATTTTTGACCCTACGAAAAAAGTTGGCTTTAGTTACAAAAGTGATATTTTCTTATTTTATCAGTTAAAGGATGGTCGATATTAACCTTATTTAATTGAATACTTTTCTCAGTCTTTCTTACCTATGATTTCTTATGGTACTGGCATTAAAACTATTTAGTGGCCATCATCAAAACTCAGAAAAGTAGATCAAGTTCTCTTTACAGCATATTAGTGACTTCTTTTGTGTACATGATATGGCGCTTTCCTATTGACAGATGAACTCATTATCTATTAATTGCTGATTTTTAGATCATGCTATGATACTTATTTCTCATTCGAAGGAGTGGTAAATCTTTAAAACTTGCATATCAAGCGGGATAATTCAGGTGTAGCCGATAAATATCGAGGAATAAGATATAAAGTGATCTTTTCGAAACATACCGACCTGTTGCATAGAGAACTTAGTGTATTTCTTCAATAGTTAATGATGGCTGCTAAGCACTCTTAATTTCAATACTGTAGGCCATTCCAGTTGAGACGTCAGGTATAAAAGTATCCAATTAAATGAAATAGAAATATGTAATTCTTTTACTGCCAAACTAAAAATGTAACGCTGAGTATCAACAAATGCTGTCTTTTGCAACGTCAGAATGTATTTAACTCAAGTTTTACTTAGTCGCAAGACAAAGATATATGTATGAAACAAATTTTGTAATGACAAAATATAGAGCATGTTGCACGAAGCGTTTCAGTTAGGCCGAGAGAAAAAATGCAAAAATGGGTCATGCATTATACAGCATCAGCTGCATGCACATTGTTGAACACACTAATCAAACTGTTATTTTTTCTTATGATTCTGACCAAGATGATCAGCAAACACAACATTTAATACCTCTTACAGTGATTATTGAGAAACAATCGCTTCTCGTCATTTATTTTTGGGATAACTTCGAAACGGCTCATTCAAAGGAGCTCATATTATCAGAGGTTTGGGAAAAAGCAGAGGTACATCATAAAACGAAATAAGGAACTCTCTACATAACCCAACTGCTCAGAAAGTTAATAGTACTGTGGCGTAAACGTCATCGGTCACGCTCGGACAAGCTGAGATGTCTACCTTTCATTAGGATGTGATTTGAGAATGGCTTTAAACTAGACTACCAAACATTATACACACTGGTCAAAGCTACATGACGAATGTATCAATCTCATAATAATTCTGTTCATATATATTACTCACTTCGAAGCGAATTGTGTCACTTGATCACATCAGCAAGTATCTCTTCACAAATGAATCGTTCTCATCAATCTTTCATTCAAAAATATTGCTCAATTCGAAGCGAAGTGTATCACTCGATTACATCAGTAAACATCTTCTCACAGGTGAATCGTTCTCAGCAGGGTTTCATACAACTGCAATACTCCCTGCAGGATGAAGCATCTCAGCAGGCTAATATTTGGAAATGTGCGTGTTAAATAATCACTTCAAACAAAAACCTTATGCAAATATGGCTTTCAATTTCGAGAGAGTTCGCGCAAAAATGAATAGTCGGAGTTGAAATAGTAAATGAACAATTCTAACTAGAATTGTATTCAAGTATGTCGCTCACTTCGAAGCGAAGTGTGTTAGTCCATCATATCAACAAAAGTCTTTTGATAAAAGAATCGTTCTAAATAGCGCCACATACAAATATTTCGTTCGATTCGAAGCCATATGTATCACTCAATCACATCAGCAAAGATCTATTATTAAATGAACCGTTCTAAGCAAAGTTTCATTCAAATATATCGTTTAGCTCGAAGCAATGCTTATCAGTTAATCATATTAATAAAGATCTTTGGTCAAATGAATCGTTATAACAAGGATTCCATTCAAATATATCGTTCAGTTCAAAGCAATGTGTGTCACTCGATTACATCAGGAATAATCTCTTGATAAATGAACCACTATAAGTAGGATTGTATACAAGTATGTTTGACAATTCAAAGTGATATGTATCACTCGATCACATCAGTATGGATCTCTTGATAAATGAATCACTATAATTAAGATTGTATACAAGTATATCGCACTGTTCGAAGCGATATGTATCACTTGATCACATCAACATGAATCTAATGGCGAATGAATTGTTATAAGTAGGATGCTATTCAAATATATCAGTCGATTCGAAGCGAAGCGTTTCATTCTATCACATTAGTAAAAATCTTTTGTCCAATAAATCCTTATAAGTAGAGTTCCATTAAAGTATATCGCTCATTTTGAAGCATATTGTGTTGCTCGATCACATTAGAAAAGATCTATTGATAAATACATCGTTCTAAGCAAGCTTTCATTCAAGTATATCGTTCAGCTCAAAGCACTGTTTGTCAGTTGATCATATCAATAATGGTCTCTTGGTAGATAAACCGTTATAACAAGAGTTTCATTCAAATATATCATTCTGCTCAAAGCCTTGTGTGTTACTCGACTGCATTAGGAAAAATCTCTTGATAAATGAACCACTATAAGTAGGATTGTATACAAGTATGTTTGACAATTCAAAGCGATATGTATCATTCGATCACATCAACATGGATCTCTTGATAAATGAATCACTATAAGTAAGATTGTATACAAGTATATCGCACTGTTCGAAGCGATATGTATCACTTGATCACATCAACATGAATCTAATGACAAATGAATTAATCTAATCACGATTCCATTGAAATATATTACTCGAGTCGAAGCGAAGCGTTTCATTCTATCACATTAGTAAAAATCTTTTGTCCAATGAATCATTATAACTAGAGTTCTATTAAAGTATATCGTTCACGTTGAAGCATATTGTGTCACTCGATCGCACCAACAAAGATCTATTGAAAAGCGCATCGTTTTAAACAAGTTTTCATTCAACTATATCGTTCAACTCGAAGCAATGTTTATCAGTTGATCATGTCAGCAAAGATCTATTGGTAGATAAACCGTTATAACAAGGATTCCATACAAAGATATCGTTCAGTTTGAACCGGTGCGTGTCACTCGATTAAATCAGGAAAATCTCTTGATAAATGAATTGCTACAAGCAGGATTGTATACAAGTATGTCGGACAGTTCAAAGCGAAATTTCTCACTTGATCACATCAATACGGGTCTCTTGATAAGTGAATCAATATAATCAGGATTGTATACAAGTATATCGCACTGTTCGAAGCGATATGTATCATTCAATCACATCAACATGGATCTATTGACAAATGAATTAATCTAATCACGATTCCATTGAAATATATTACTCAATTCGAAGCGAAGCGTTTCATTTGATCACATGAGCAAAATATGTTTTGACTAATGAATCATTATAATAAGGGTTGCATTAAAGTATATCGCTCACTTTGAAGCTCAGTGTGCCATTTGATCGTATTAGCAAAGATCTCTGGAAAAATCAATCAAGCTTAACATAAAAGTTCTGTTCAAATATATTGCTTGGCTTAAGTAATTCATCTGGATGAGCAACATAGTCGCTGAAAAAGTGCCAACTAAATAGTTCGTACAATCGCTCTGTTCAAATATTGGTTATATCACAGGTATATGGTATGGTTGACAATGTACTGAAGAAAAATGTGGGACTTGAACGGAATGAACAAATAATTCGTGCAGGTATCTACTTATGTATCGTAAAATATGAATATAATATCTTTTGATGGATGATTAGAAGATATTTGGATATTTGAAATCAAACATTGATCCAATTACATTAATGACTGTAAAGAAAACATCAAAGATGCTATTTCAAATAATGATAACATAATGCATGTACCGTTAGGACAAAAATTCCATTCGAATATTTACAATAATTAGAAGTGGTTGTTCGATATTAATCGATGGACGGAAATAAACATTGAAAGTGAGAGTGTTTTAGTTGTAGGTTTTGGGTCAATACCTAAATGAATATGATAAGTTGCAGTTGTATTAAAAATCTATTATAATATACAATATCCATGCAGTGCGTTAACAAATCGATTTCAGCCTGATTTTGAAGTTTTATATGGGAAGTCCTTACTATTGTCGAAATGCAATATAGACTAGGTTTAGAATATGGAAAGTAGCAGTTTAAATATTTTGATTTATCAGTTTAAATGAATACTGATATGTCATACTATGTGGAGCTCATATTTAAATAATGACTCCGCAGTCTGAATTCCATCGCTTTCAACTTACAATTACTCAGGCATAAAGTCCCAAGTAAGCAAAAGAACAGACATTCTTTGTTTTAGAATTTTATTGTTGAACTTTCTTGCCATTAACTATCATTCTTGATTCAGTCTGTGGCAATTTAAACACATTTTTGCTCCAGCATAGAATCTTATGAGAAAGTTGCATGAGCTGTGTGACTGATAGGCTCAGTAAAGAGATAGTTGGTCAAAATACATTCCTTCATTACTGTTGTTCTCTTATTGAACACTTTGATTCTGGCTTTTGTCATAGTGTGTCTTTCTTTCATATTATCTTGCTTCGCGATACGTAAGAATATTGAGCTTCTGATAGAATACGAACATTTTATTTCTGTTTTCTCATAAGAGAAAAAGGGTTACGAGCACGGCATTTCTAGAATAATTCAATAATCTCGAAGTTTTCACTGCAAGAGGAACGCTAGCATTAAACGAGTATGTCTTGTATTATTTGTGACAAGAAAGACTAAAATGACGGATATGAAACTCGAATGTCTCATCATCCGAAGAAAATGAAGCATTCAAACTACCGATTGTGTTTTTTTAATACTCAACGGTAGCAAAATCAGTGTGAGCATTCAATGCAGACAACTCTGCGCTTAAGAAAAGTATCGCATGGACAAGAGAAATCAATCATAGATGGTAGCAGAAATGAAAGAGTTAAGAGAATCAGAAAGACAGGTAAAATGCAAGAGAGATTGACATCTAGCAATGATTGGTTAACATTTGGATACGAGTCGTTTCTTTTGGACCGAGCACTTTGTACACTAATAGACATTTTGCCTGGCAATTTTTGAAACATAATTATAAATGAGTGTTCAAAGTATATAGCAAGAAACTTGAACTCATCCCTGCTCCATTGACCGTGATAGACAGCACGTTTTTTTTTAACCTCAGAATGTATATTCTAAAATGAATATTTGAATAATTATTTATTTGACATTTTCGGTGGATTGTGTCAAAGTTTTTTGAAAAATGATAAATAATTCATGTAGTTTCTCTGACTCTCTGAAACACGTTTTTTCAACCACTGTCTATATAAATATGAATTATTGTTTTGTTTTTTGCTCCGCTTTTTGCAACTCTTTTACTTTAATTCGCAAGACTGTAAAGCCTTGGGCATTGATAGGTAATTTTAAAGAACGTATTCCTGTGTACGCGTCTGTTGGTCAATCTGTATATCATTTTTTAAATCATTTTCTATATAGTCGTATGATATTATTTCATATTTTCTACTTCGGGTTGGTTTTTTTTCATTGATTTATTCAATCTTTTCTTAAGTACGAGTTTTAATGAGTACTTTTAGTATCTTCGAAAAGTGAACCATAATCACATGAAAAATGAGTAAAATCTTGATGTTGCATTTTCTTCAGGCACAAATAATATGACAGATGCTGAAAAAAGAAGAAAATGCAGTCTTCGTATACTTTGGGTGTGGGTGTGGGTCTGAGTCTTCTCCACATCCATTCCTACATCCGCATCCATCCTCACCAATGTCTCAAATATAAAATCAGACTCATACGTGCATTTAAAATTCGCATTCTACTTATTTACTCGACAGGCAAGCACCAAAATAATCAGGAGTACCTTAGAAGAAAGATGTTGCCCTATGCGAGTATCTACAACATCTAATCAGAAGAGGAATACATGAAGCATATACCATTATCAACAATATTCTTATTCAGTAACAAACAATACAACTGACACTAGAAAAAAAAACAAAAATAATGTTCATTCTGACATATTCTAATCAGGAATCGATCGTGTTAGCAGCTAGAATCATACGAATCTGTAAAAAACTATCATCACTAGTAATTATTCTAATAGCTTATCAAAAGCCGTCAATACTAAATAGGTTATTTCTTCGTCATCAAAAAGAATTCGATGAAAAGAAGAAAAATTAAGGAATTACTTCATATCTTGCGAATTATAAATTCGATTCTAGCATATCTGAAACTCTGATTCTCGAAAGTAAGTGGCTTAGAAAAGTGATTGGCAAAAGTTTGCTAAGAGAAGAAAACTAAAAAATATTTCAATAACGTGAAATTCAAGATAAAACTCTTTGAAAGAGCATTATCGTGTTCAATTGGCATTGTTTTAGACGTCCGTCAGTTTTACGAACATGAATTCACGTCAGTTAATGTGTCTTATTGTGATCTTGGTAGATTGAGGATCTTCTTTGCTTATACAGCTAGCGCACATAACGTGACATTTCGCTAATCAAGTACTTGAAAAGTTTTTGTTTTCGAGTTGGGCAGATCTGCGCGCATTATTAATTAGGTGCGGTTTTTTATGCTAATTACGAATTTTATATTTGTTCTTTAACACATTTAATTCTACTAAAGAGTACTTCTAACATAAATTCTCATGTACATTCAGCTTTCGATAAATGAACTCGTTCATCTTTTCAGTCTATGCTTTCAGTTGTTTTTTATTTTTTCGTCTTCTATCATAATATGGGCAGCTCTCTCTCGTTGAACTGAATAATTCCTCAAGTATCTTTTTCTCTTTATTTCACATATTGTGAAGAAGGAAGGAGATGAGAGGGATGAAATTTCTACTTTTTTCTTTTCCGTTTTTTTCTTAACCATCTCTTTTATTATTATGTCTTTTCTGTAGAAATAGCTGATTTTCTTCGACAAAAGAGGAAGAAGAAGCAAGACGATAGAAAGAAAGCTGTTATTACTCGACTATTCCAATGATGGTCTCTATCAGATTCTAATTTTATTGCATCTCACTATGATCCTCTCACGTCATGAAACTTCAGTTGGACACATGCTGCTGATTGGGATTCGGTTTTGATTGTTTTACAGAGAAGTGTTATGCTATGCAATAAACGGTTCAAAAAATATCAAAGGCAGAGCAGATGACACATTATGCATAGCTTCTTGTCTAAGGAAAAGAAAAAAGAGAATGTTTGTCTATTAAGTTTCTTCTTAACATACAGAATAACCAACCGATGGGTCACATCGCCTCGAATAGGCTCAAAAAAAAATGATTTTGGCATCGAAAACTAACTTTCAAACTCTTGAAAAATTGTATTTTGAATTTCCTAATCAAGAATTTTAAAAAAAGTCGAGTACCATACCATTTGATGCAGAATTCAATTCTTTACGAAAATCACCTATTTCTTGTTTACTGTTATTACAGAGGACAACCAATATATTTTTGTACAATTTCTAGCTTCCTGTATAGTTAATGAGTTCCCGTTTGATTTTTTTACCGCTTGAAAGTCCGTTTAATGATCTGCAAAATAGACTCTAGAAGCGTTTCATTCGGAGAAAAACTTTAGCAAGAAACTAGAGTTTTATCAGCGGCACTCAAGGAAAAAAGGTCTTTTTATGTAGTAGTGTTAAGCGATAATAAAACCCTCTTAGAAGCCCGAGACTTCAGCCAAAAGACGTCTTTCTTATAGCATAAATAGAGTATGATAAGCGGTATCGAATGGCCTTTGAAGAAACTTTCTACATATTAAACCTTCCGATATAATTGAAAAGTGTGTCAAAATGTAACAGCATTATGTTTGGACAAGCTGTATAGATCCCTCATTTTTTTCATTTCTGTCAATACTGAGAAAAACGCAGAATTTTTTTCAAATAATAACAATCATCGTTCTTCTGGACACAATCAAACAAGCCTATGAACAAGTCACTCGCGACATGTGTCGCAAAGCATGCCGTTGTGTTGATCAGCTACTTCGTGATTGCTTAGACAATCAAGAGCAATTTCTGTTCAACCGGCTTTGACGCATTCTATATGGCAAATACTGGCTGTTTGTGTGTATTTTGTGAGTTTCAGGACACCCAGTATACTCTATGCTAGTGGTCATTTTGTTACAATTAGATTTCACGAATAATAGTGGCATTCAAGTAAGCGAATCATCGGCTTTCCAAATCTATGTCTCAATCATGTTCTTATACATTAAAATATATTCTGTGATAGGTTCCTGACAAAAACTAGTATATCCTAGTATACAAACGGTTAATTTTCCATGTTTCTAGAGATTATTTTCGTGTGACTTTACAGACACCAAAGAAAATTTTTCAATGAGAAGTATCCAGAAAGTTATTAATCCTGTAGCGATAAGTTATGCGTCTTTTTTTAATAGGCGCATTCGAAGAGAAACAAAAACCTTTCTCAATATGAACCTGCGAACATTTGAATAGTGTGGAAAAATAACACCTCTGCTCTGATTCGATAGAGTATCTTATGAATCTCGGAATATGAGTGATATTGATTTTAAAAGTCGATCGTCTACGTTCACTACACACCGACACATATCAGCGAACTTAAAGGCCACGTTTTATTGAAACCTAGACGTGATCCATTCTTTTAAATCCGGCCTAATGAACTGAAGTAATTAAGTGATTGCTCTTAACACTTAATATCAAATTACACTCCTTCGAGAGAGAAAGGAAGAAATATCGCGCAACTCTCACCTGTGCGCTTTCACTCCCCTCCACATGATTACACGAGGGTCATTTCGTGAATTAACCTTTCTTCGCTTCTCAACAATTTCAAAATGCAACTTTCACTGACATCCACGATTTCAGTGTACGTAGAGTTCAACAATTTTACACTCTTCAAAATTTCTCCACTCAATCGCTGTGCGCATAACTGAATAATTGTCTAGCCTATTACTCACTAACAGTATTACCTCCTCCTCCCCCTGTCGTAGTTGTTGTTGTTGTTGTTGTAGTTGTTGTTGTCTCTGTCGTAGTCGTTGTTGTTTCCGTGGTAGTTGTTGTTGTTTCCGTAGTAGTGGTTGTCGTTTCTGTCGTAGTTGTTGTCGTTTCCGTGGTAGTTGTTGTTGTTTCCGTTGTAGTTGTTGTCGTTTCTGTCGTAGTTGTTGTCGTTTCCGTGGTAGTTGTTGTTGTTTCCGTTGTAGTTGTTGTTGTTTCTGTAGTAGTTGTTGTTGTTTCCGTTGTAGTGGTTGTCGTTTCTGTCGTAGTTGTTGTTGTTTCTGTCGTAGTTGTTGTTGTTTCTGTCGTAGTTGTTGTTGTTTCCGTTGTAGTTGTTGTTGTTTCTGTAGTAGTTGTTGTTGTTTCTGTCGTAGTCGTTGTTGTTTCTGTTGTAGTTGTTGTTGTTTCTGTCGTAGTGGTTGTCGTTTCTGTCGTAGTTGTTGTTGTTTCTGTAGTAGTTGTTGTTGTTTCCGTTGTAGTTGTTGTTGTTTCTGTAGTAGTTGTTGTTGTTTCTGTCGTAGTGGTTGTCGTTTCTGTCGTAGTTGTTGTTGTTTCTGTAGTAGTTGTTGTTGTTTCCGTTGTAGTTGTTGTCGTTTCTGTCGTAGTTGTTGTTGTTGTCGTTGTTGTTGTTGTCGTTGTCGATGTTGTCGTTGTCGATGTTGTTGTTGTTGTTGTTGTTGTTGTTGTTGTTGTTGTTGTTGTTGTTGTTGTTGTTGTTGTTGTTGTTTTTGTTGTTGTTGTTGTTGTTGTTGTTGTTGTTGTTGTTGTTGTTGTTGTTGTTTTTGTTGTTGTTGTTGTTGTTGTTGTTTTTGTTGTTGTTTTGGTTGTAGTAGTAGTAGTAGTTGTTGTTGTAGTACCTAAATCAATGTGATGAGTTGTGTAAAAATGAAGTGGGAGAAGTGAAGCACGGCACTGCGTTGTGTTTTAAAGGTACAGGTGGTGGGCTGGGAGTAAGTCCATGGGATACAACCTGAATGATTTTGAAGACTGCTGCAAATGGGAGCTAACGCGGCATGGCGCTGAAGACAGAAACAGATATATGGCCATGTTTCACTGTCTGAAGGTTGGCGCAATCATGGCGTCCCTAGGGCGGTTGGGATAAATACAAGGAGGTTATCGGTAGCAACAAGCAGTGAAAAGTACAACTAGTGACGGATTCGCAGGGTGTCCTGGTTATGTTTGTGAAGTAACGAGACTGTTAATGATGGAGCGAATATCTAAGAGATTGTTGAGACGATATTCTGAAGTACAAGCCTCGAATATTCTTATTGGAAAGAAATTGAACACTTGAGCATTTGAACCCATCCAGTGTTTACATGTTTAACCACTCTATTTGAAAAGTAATTTTTCAAAACAAGGATGTCTTTGATTTCTACACTATTGTATGAAATCACACAGTTGTGTAGTATCAGATTCGGCCCATACTATAGAGTTTTTATTGAATTTTCCTAGATTATGTTAGGCAGCAATAATGAGTTCGTCCCAATTTTAGTCATTAGAAATTATCTAATTCACACATCGCTTCTCCATAGTGGTATCTCAGTATGTGGAAATTTATGAGTAGCAAAAGTTTATCTGCTGTATCGATCTTTGAATAGGAAAGATTCAGTGAGCTGGCTTCTTGAGCACCTTAAAACATGAAAAATCTCCTTACCTGCTGGAAGGCACACATGACTCAAAATAACATTTGATGCAGTTCCATCCGTCACGTTTGCCCAACAGCCAAGGAGGGTATCCGTTGTTGGTGTAAACAGATAAACATCCTTTGCAGCTGGGTTATACGTTTGACTAATGTTGCCTGATTTTAGAAAGGCGCAATTGATCGACCAGAAGTTTGCTGATGCGCCCGAGAGTACAAAATGCCAACCATAAGTATAGTTATTTGGAGATGTTGGACAACTACCAGTGACATATGCTGTATCTGTCGCATTGACTTGACTCGTCTTGAGATAAATAATAAAGCCTCCTAAAATAAATACATTTTTAAAGTGTTTTC